>JBBPLQ010000206.1:0-38391 GCA_038089855.1 Royoungia palumana
AATGTTTCCTCGTGTACTACAAGACTGACTCACTCTGGCCGCCCCTATCACATGAGTTGCCTCAAGGTTGCGACCAAGGGTTTGGTAATGACGCATCTAGGAATGGAAGATCATCGACATTGATGAATCAGAAGAGTGGAATCTGCTGGGAGACACAGAAGTATGATCTGAGAAGCATGCATCCATCTTCTACTACCGCGTGCACCAGTCGTGTACCCGTCCTCCAATGTAAATATCAGGAGAGGGGAGTGGGCATAGTGCCAGAAGGCATGGATGAGTTTCTGACACAGGACGAGTCGCGGCGAGGCGGCGAGTAACTTACGAAGCGAGATCAGGCTCTTGTGATGGCCCTAAGATACAAATTGTGACGCAATACGATGAGTGTACGACTCGAATGTGTAAAGTGTGGTCCAAGTCTTTGTTTTGATGTTATGATTTGGCCGAACTTGGTCTGCTCAGGCTCGTCTTGGCACTAATGTCCGTGGGTCGATCTCCGAATCAATGCTTCTTACTACGTCCAGTCATCAGTACCACGCGGTTCTACGTAGGATGTGCATCGTTGACGATATTTCCAGATCCCTCGTGTGGATGATGCTGTCGAGCTTCGCCTGTCGAGTGCATAAAACCGTGCCCTCAGGCGATTCCTTCTCTCGCCGCTCTTCCTTTCCCTCAGGCTCATCCGCTAGCACCGATGAATTTCTCCTTCCCTGGTGGCAGACGCAAGAATGCAAGCCAGCAGAACACTTCCTCCTCTTCCTCTACAACAACAGGAACAGGAACACAACCTCCTGATGATACATGGGACGACCTTGACCTTGCTTCGACCGAGTATGCACGCAGACGCAGGGAGCTAATGCAGCTCATCAACGACTTAAAGTCATTGGGGTGAGTCTGGGACCTCGGTTCCCGACAAGTTGTCAATTATATTCATCCAGTGCGGATACAATGATATCTCTTCCTTCCATCGTCGTCATCGGTGGCCAGTCCGGTGTGTATCTACATCGTACGATACTCGCTCTTTGCTCACCATCCTTTCAGCTGGAAAGAGTTCCTTGGTCGAGGCCGTCAGTGGAGTAAGTTTCCCGGAATATTTATCAATCGACCAAAGCTTCTGATGGTTTTATCACTAGGTGAATGTCCCTCGAGATAGCGGAACCTGCACTCGGTGCGTCCAACTAGTTCCATCTTTTTTCTGTCCTCATCCTTCAAAAAGTTGTCCAATGGAGTGCACAATGTCCTCCAACGCGACAACTTGGTCTTGCAGGATCAAACTTCGTTTTGACCACGATTCGTCAGGACGTTCAAGTTCTTCAGCACCGAGGGAGATAGATTTCGGATCTGTGATCACCGACAAGAATGCGGTAGAAGTCTGGCTCCGACGTGCGCAAACAGCCATCCTTAACCCGGATCGGCGCCCAGAGACGTTCTACACAATGAATATACAGGAATTGAAGGCCTTCGCTTCGTCGGCGACTAATTCACTCAAGTTTTCACGAAACGTGGTTTCTCTTTTCATTGAAGATCCGAATGCTACTGACTTATCGTTCGTTGACCTACCTGGTCGGTATATTATCTGTTCGTAATCCTGTGCTTACCCTCGACAGGATTGATACAAAATGAGGGCCAGGATGTAGTGAATCTGGTTCGAGAGCTCACAGAGTATTACATCAAGAAAACGAACACGATCATCTTAACGACGATCCCGATGAGTGGTGAGCCACACCGTTCTTACCACTCAGGATAATTTTTTGATCATCATATATTCGTGCAGATGACATACAGAACCAACTGTCGGTCAGCTTAGCCAAAACGGCTGATCCAGAGGGGGAGCGTACTATAGGTGTGTCGAGACACGACACCGAGTTGCATCGTCTCACATGTAATTTTTCGTAGGGGTCCTCACGAAACCCGACATGCTCGGGGATGGGGCGGTCGGTTCCAGGCAACTCTGGCTTGACGTGATCGAAGGACGTCAGCACGCATTGAAGCATGGGTATTACTGTGTGCGTCTCCCCGACGATGCTCAACGAGCACAGCGTCTCTCTCGAGGAGAGCTCCAGGACATCGCGGAAGAATATTTTAACACGACGTCGCCATGGAAGGACGTCGCGGAACGTCGGCGTTTCGGGATCCCCGGATTTGTGTCAGACATCAGCACGTTACTTGTGCATCACATCAAGAAAGTGTATGTATTACCACGTCTCTTTGGATGCCTTATTCGACTCAATCAATCCCCAGCATCCCACAGCTCAAGGAAGATGTTGAACGCTTGCTCAGTGCCTGTTTGGAGGAGTTGGGTACTTTACCTGAGCCGCTGAACGTTGATCCGCAAATCGAGGTGCTAGCGAGGGTCAGCAAATTTTGCGACGCCTTCAAGGGTGTCGTCTCGGGTACGAGTTCGGACAAGACGCTTGTACAGCGTGATCGTGCACATTACAACACATTCGCCGACGATATTCGAACTACCTCTCCGGATTTTCGGCCATTTGAGGATCCTGAGCAGTATTGTAGGATTGATGTCCTTGACACTGAAGAACGTACTACAGTGAAAAACGACAAGGTACAGACTATGGGATTGTATGACGTCCGCAGGACTATTCAAGAGTATGTCTAATTGCATTCCTCAATCCGGTTGCGTTACTTAATGAACTCTTAAGGTCGATTTCCTGGGAACTTCCAGGGAACATTCCGTACGAAGCCAAGACACGTCTTATTAATCAGTTCACGACCTTGTGGACCTCGCCCGCCGAGAAATGCTTGACGTCTATCAACGATGTACTTGATGACATCATGCAGCAACTTGTCAAAACACACTTTGGGCGCTTCAAGGTCCTGCACGACTTGATCTCGTGCGTTCTTGATGATTTCCATGTGATCTGTTGATGCAGACCCGTTCGGGATGCAGGGATCTCATTCGTCCTGATATTGAAGAACACAAGACTAAAGCACTTGCTACGATCAAAGAAATGCTAGCTGTTGAGACGTTTCCGATCTACACCCAGAACCTTCGAGATTATCAGAGCCTTCGTGAAAAGTGGCTCGCCAAGTATCGACAAGCACGGAAACACCCCGAGCAATACAAGTCCCCGCGACCGACTGCTTGCGAAGAAGCTCAAGTAAGCCGCGCAAATATATTCATGGACCCGTATCCCGTGGCGCCATCGAGAATCAAGGGCCCCTCGGGCCCCTTCCCAGCGACAGACTATATCTCGCCAGAGCAGCAAGCCTTGACGTATCTGGCTCAAGCTGGCTACGGTAAACTCAGTGCGGATGACTTGACTCGTCTACATCCTCCAGACACACGATTTGAAGACGAGCTGATTGTTATGGCGGACGTGCGCGCATACTTTACTATTGCTTGCAAGGTACGATGAATCCGCTAGTAAATCTTTACGGCACGTCAAACTACATATTACCAATTCAGCGTGTCATCGACACTGTCCCGCTCAAGGTTGAGCAATCACTGCACCAGGCTCTCGCGGAGCAATTGTCAGTTTGCCTACTCCAGCGGCTCATTGTGGACACCACTTCGACAGGCAACTTTGCTGATCGTATGAATGAGCTAGTAAGCGAGGACCCAGCGGTGGGGGCGAAGCGGTCTCGAATGGAAGCGTTGAAGATGAGACTGCAGGAGATGAGGAGAAAGCTTATCAATTTTGTCAACTAAGTGGTTCGTAGATGCGTGCCAATCATGCTGTAGTTTGTCTTCGTTCTTGTCGGCCTGAATCAGCAGAGGATGTTCTGACAGCTCGGCGGGCGGTGGCGAGGGAACAGACACAAGTAATGAACCGAACCGGAGTTATGCTTCATTGAACTCCCATACCATCGGCCCCATCAACTTCTGCTTGAAACTGCTTGGTTGGGGATCGAACGTCTACATGCTGTGCCAGGTCTTCGGACAAGCGGCGCAAGTGAGAGGCAGTCACAACCCTGCACAGCCTGGGCCTCGCACTTTCTCTCGCGTCTCTTTCCCCGGAGCACGCGGTTTTAACTGTCCGGCGCGAGTCCGCGAGGCTTTTTCCGCCCAGCTGGTGCATCAGCATTCTCTGACTCCAGTCAAAGAGCCCTTAAGTGGGGAGCATCCCTGTAATGCCTCGTCGAGGGCTTGAGACCCGCTTGGCTGTACACTCAGGAAGGGCTGCCAAACTATAACGTTACAAGACTGCATCCAGTAGTACGTGTTTGCATTTCACGCCCACAACAACTAAATTTATCGGTACCATGATAGGATTCTCTACAGGATGTGTGGGTCTCGTTTACATCATTCGTGTGTGCTCGAGCTGTAGTGCGGCCACAACGAGGATGCTATCGAGCTTCGTTGACGGCACCCATCGAGTGCATAAAAAACCGCACTCTTCCCTTCTCTCACCATTCTTTCATTCCCCCATCTGCCAGCACCGATGAATTTCTCCTTCCCTGGTGGCAGACGCAAGAACGCAAGCCAGCAGAACACTTCCGCTTCTTCCTCTACAACAACAGGAACAGGAACACAATCTCCGGATGACATCTGGGATGATGAGCTTGACCTTTCATCGACCGAATATGCACGCAGACGTAGGGAATTAATGCAGCTCATCGACGACTTACGGTCACTAGGGTGAGTCTGGAACCTCGACTCCCCAACAAGTTGTCAATTATGTTCATTCAGTGCAAATACTATGATATCTCTTCCTTCCATTGTCGTTATCGGTGGCCAGTCTGGTGCGTACATACATCATACGATGATACTCGTTCTTTGCTTACCATCTTTCCAGCTGGAAAGAGTTCCTTGGTCGAGGCCGTCAGTGGAGTAAGTCGCTCGGGCTATTTATCAGTCGGCAAAAGCGTCTGACGGTCCTATCACTAGGTGAATGTCCCTCGAGATAGCGGAACTTGCACTCGGTGTGTCCAACCATATTGATCTTGTCTGTTTGTCCTCATCTTTTAAACAGTTGTCCAATGGAGTGCACAATGTCCTCCAACGCGACAACTTGGTCTTGCAAGATCAAACTTCGCTTCGACCACGATTCGTCAGGACGTTCAAGTTCTTCAGCACCGAGGGAGATAGCTTTCGGGTCCGTGATCACCGACAAGAATGCGGTGGAACTCTGGCTCCGTCGTGCGCAAACAGCTATCCTTAACCCGGATCGGCGCCCAGAGACGTTCTACACAATGAACACACGGGAATTGAAGGCCTTCGCTTCGTCGGCGACTAATTCACTCAAGTTTTCACGAAACGTGGTTTCTCTTCTGATCGAAGATCCGAATGCCACTGACTTATCATTTGTTGATCTACCTGGTCAGCATGTCCTTCGTTCGTAACCCTGTACTTATCCTCGACAGGATTGATACAAAATGAGGACCAGGATGTGGTGGATTTGGTTCGAGAGCTCACAGAGTATTACATTAACCAATCGAACACGATCATCTTAACGACGATCCCGATGAGTGGTGAGGCACACTGTTTCTACCACTCAGGACACATTTTCTGAATTATATATTTGTGCAGATGACATACAGAACCAGCTGTCGGTCACCCTAGGGAAGAAGGCTGACCCTGAGGGGGAGCGTACTATAGGTACGTCGAGGCTCGACGTCGGACTACGCTGCCTCAATCACAACTCTCGTAGGAGTCCTTACGAAACCCGATATGCTGGGGGATGGTGCGGTCGGTGCCAAGAAACTATGGCTTGACGTGATCGAAGGACGTCAGCACCCACTGAAGCATGGGTATTACTGTGTGCGACTCCCTGATGATACTGAGCGAGCACAGCGCCGTTCGAAGGGAGAGTTCCAGCGCACTGCAGAGAAATATTTTAACACGACGTCGCCATGGAAGGACGTCGCGGAACGTCGGCGTTTTGGGATCCCGGGATTTGTGTCAGACATCAGCACGTTACTTGTGCATCACATCAAGAAAGTGTATGTATTACCACGTCCCTTTGGATGTATTATCCGACTTAATCGATCCCCAGCATCCCACAGCTCAAGAAAGATGTCGAACGCTTGCTCAGTGACTGTTCGGAGGAGTTAGGTACTTTGCCCGAGCCTTTGAACGTTAACCCGCAAATCGAAGTGCTGGTGAGGGTCAATGAGTTCTGCGATGCCTTCAAGGGTGCCGTCGCAGGTACGAGTTCGGACAAGACGCTCGTACAGCGTGATCGTGCACATTACAACACATTCGCCGACGATATTCGAGCTACTTCTCCGGATTTTCGGCCATTCGAGAATCCCGAGCAGCATTGTAGGATTGATGTCCTTGACACTGAAGAACACGCTACAGTGAAGAACGACGAGGTACAGACTATGGGATTGTATGACGTCCGCAGGACTATTCAAGAGTATGTCTAATTGCATTCCTCAATCCGGTTGCGTTACTCAATGAACTCTTCAGGTCGATTTCTTGGGAACTTCCAGGGAACATTCCGTACGAAGCCAAGACACGTCTTATTAATCAGTTCACGACCTTGTGGACCTCGCCCGCCGAGAAATGCTTGACGTCTATCAACGATGTACTTGATGACATCATGCAGCAACTTGTCAAAACCCACTTTGGACGCTTCAAGGTTCTCCACGACTTGATCACGTACGTCCTCGATGACTTGAGCGCGCCAGTCTGTTAATGTAGAAACCTCTCTGCGGGATACAGGAATCTCATCTTCCCTGACATGGAAAAATACAAGACAGAGGCACTCGCTACAATTACAGCAATGTTAGGTGTCGAGATGTTCCCAATATACACTCAGAATCTACAGGATTATCAGAGTCTTCGTGAAAAGTGGCTTGCCAGGTATCGGCAAGCTCGGCGACACCCTGAACGGTACAGGATCCCACCACCAACTTCCCCCGGGCGTGCCCCTCCCTGCAGCCCGCAAGAACAACAAGCCTTGGCGTATCTGGCCCAAGCTGGCTATGGTACACTCATGGTGGACGACTTAAGTCGTCTATACCCTCCAGACGCACGATTTGAAGACGAGCTGGCTGTTATGGCGGATGTGCGCGCATACTTTACTATCGCCTGCAAGGTACGATAAATCTCCCAAATAAACCCTTGCAGGAAGCTGAACTATGACCGCGACAGCGCGTCATCGATACTGTTCCACTCAAGATCGAGCAATCGCTGCACCATGCGTTCGCAGATCAGTTATCAGTCAGCCTACTGCAGCGGCTCATCGTGGACACCACGTCGACAGGGAACTTTGCAGATCGGATGAGCGAATTGGTGAGCGAGGACCCAGTAGTACAGGCGAAGCGGTCCCAATTGGAAGCGTTGAAGACGAGACTCCAGGAGATGATGAAAAAGCTTATCAATTTTGCGGGCTGAGTGATTTGTAGATGGTTGCCTGTCTTGACTGTTCTTATGTAGTTAGTGAAAATGGTGCCAGCGTATATTTCGAACGGTGGCGAGCAAACGAACCCGAACAGTGAATCAATACGAGAGATGTCTATTTACATGATCAACAAGACTGTAGCTTCGGTGGCCAGCTGGACGACAAGTCTCAGGAGGCTGCAGCTCAAAGCATTTTACCTTTTATATCTTCCCAGCCGACTAATGTACAATGTTGCCCGAGTCACCGTAACTAAAATTTCTTTCACGTCAAGTACATCTGTATCCCTTCGCTCCCCCCTAGTGCGATGGCTAGCGATGCACTCTCTAGAGTACTGGCGAGGCTGCAAAACCTCCCGGCCATGTCCTTACCGACAGATTATCCGAGATCAATTGGGACTAACAAGCTAATCGAAGCTGCCCACGTCGGGAATCTCTCCGAGCAGACGTCCCTCGCCTTGCTGAAGCTTGCTCTTCATACTGACAACGGCGATACAGAAGACGACGACGTACAGAATCCAGGCAGTCGCCCTTCCGCATTTCATCTACTCCTCGCTGCTTTCACTGTATTACTACACCGCTACACTGGCGACACCGACATCGTTATCGGCTCTTCGTCCGCCGCAGCAAGCGCACCACTGATCTTGCGGTTAGCCGTCGATCCATCCGATACATTCTGGTCTATCGTCCAACGTGTTCAACACGTCGAAAAGGAGGCAGAAGCGGATGTTCTTCCCTACGAAACCATCATTCAAGCACTACGCAAGGACAAGGAAGACACGATGGAAAATACGCGCCCGCTTTTCCGTGTTCGGTTCTTTGACGAGACGGACGAGCCTCGCGAGAACTTTATCCGCTCGACCAGTCTCACATCCGATCTCACAATTTTCGTCACGCGACCTCCTGCGACGACGCGTTCGTCCCTCGCGCCTCAGATTGCACTCCGCATCCTCTATAACTCGCTCCTCTTCAGCCCCGTCCGTATCTTGTTCGTCGTCGATCAGCTCTCAGTGTTACTTCGAAAAGTCTCTGCAAACCCTGTCGCCTTCGTGGGCTCCGTGCCCTTGTTGACGAGTGGCGAGAAGGCCCAACTGCCTAACCCGACTGCAGACCTCCACTGGTGTGATTGGAAAGGGGCGATAACAGATGTCTTCTCGCGCAATGCGGTAGCTTGGCCAGATCGGTCATGCGTGATCCAAAGCCTTCCTTCCATAGCCCCTGATGGGAAGCAAGACGCACACACCTACACGTACAGTGACATCAGGGGAGCATCGAATATCCTGGCACATCACCTTCTTCAAGCAGGGGTCAAACGAGAGGAAGTCGTGATGATCTACGCATATCGGAGCGTTGAACTCGTCGTTGCGGTCATGGCTGTTCTCAAGGCAGGAGCGACGTTTTCTGTCATCGGTAAGTTGTTGTCCAGAAGCCTTGGAGTTCAAGCGAGTCACTTACATGCTGCGCGCAAGATCCTGCCTATCCTCCGTCGCGGCAGCAGATATACTTGCAAGTTGCTCAGCCTCGTGGGCTCATTGTGCTCTCTGGGGCTGGGCAGATTGGTCCGAGCGTCCGAGAGTTTCTCTCAGCCAGTCTCAAGATCCGTGTTGAGGTCCCTGCCCTCGAATTCTCCCCGACGGGTGATATACTTGGCGGAGTTATCAATGGCATTGACGTACTGAAATCTCGTTACCACCTTTCGCGAACGGATCCCAACGTCATCCTCGGACCTGACAGCATTGGAACACTCTCCTTTACGAGTGGTAGTACCGGCATTCCGAAAGGCGTCAAGGGCCGCCATTACAGTTTGACGCATTTCTTCCCCTGGATGGGCGAGCGATTCACGCTAGGCGAATCCTCCAAGTTTACCATGCTTAGTGGTATCGCTCACGATCCCATACAGCGTGATAGTGAGTATCGGATGTTTCACGGCCCAGCCTATCTTTCCTCATCTTCCCCCAGTCTTCACACCTCTGTTCTTCGGTGCTGAGCTTTATGTTCCCACCGCGGACGACATTGGGACCCCCGGTCGGCTCGCGGAGTGGATGGATGACAACAAGGTCACGGTTACTCATCTAACCCCCGCCATGGGGCAACTTCTCTCCGCACAAGCTACCCGCCGGATACCCTCCCTTTGTAGCGCCTTTTTCGTCGGCGATGTGCTCACCAAACGTGACTGTCTCCGTCTCCAGTCGCTTGCCGCGAACGTCCAAATAATCAACATGTACGGCACTACCGAAACGCAACGTGCAGTTTCCTATTTTCCCATTCCACCTGTATCCGTCGACCCGACGTTCCTCGCCACTCAAAAGGACATCATGCCCGCTGGCGAAGGTATGGTCGACGTCCAACTCCTTGTCGTAAACCGGTTGGATAAGAACGTTCCGTGCGCGGTGGGTGAAGTGGGGGAGATATACGTGCGTTCGGGTGGCTTGGCAGAGGGCTACCTCGACCCTGAGGCGACGGCTACAAAGTTCGTCTCGAACTGGTTCGCGTCATCGGCACCTCCGTGGAAAGACACGATCTTGCACCCGCACCAGGGCCTCGCTGGTCCTGAGTCACGGCATTGGAAGGGCGTGCGTGATCGGATGTACCGTTCTGGCGATCTCGGTAGGTATCTGCCCGATGGCCGTGTCGAGTGTACTGGTCGGGCAGACGATCAGGTTAAGATACGTGGTTTCCGGATTGAGCTGGGCGAGATCGACACGTTGATGAGCCAACACCCGCTCGTGCGCGAGAACGTGACGCTCGTACGAAGAGATAAGGACGAAGAGAAGATACTCGTCAGCTACTTTGTACCGCTCGAAGGCTCGCAGCTGAGCGAGCTCACTAGCGAGCTCAGCAATGACGAGGAAGCGGACGGCGTCAAGAGTATGCCAAAACATAGACAGCTCATCAAGGACATTAGAGAGCATCTCAAGAAAAAGCTGCCCAGTTATAGCATTCCCACTCGTGGGTCTTCGCGTCCAGATTTGTCGGTGACCTTCCAGCTGACTCTTTGTTACTTGACCAGTGTTTGTTCCCCTTAGTCGCATGCCCCTGAATCCCAACGGCAAAATAGATAAACCTGCCCTTCCATTCCCAGATACTGCGCATGCACATGCCACTCACACTGAAACAAAAGCTAATAAGAAGCGAGCCATCAGTCCCACAGAGGAAAGACTGTGTTCCATATGGGCAGAGGTGCTGCCGAACCCACCGGAAACAATACTACTTGACGAGAGTTTCTTCGATCTCGGCGGCCACTCGATCCTTGCGACACGTCTCATTTTCGAGATTCGGAAAGCCTTTGTGGTCGAAGCACCCCTTGGCCTCATCTTTACCGAGCCGACCATCAGTGGTCTGGCAGCCGCTGTCGATACACTGCGCGAACCCGACTTTGGTATCGCCCATCAAGAGGCAGTCTCTGTTCCGCCTCCGCCCATGCCTGCGGTGGATGGCAAGCCGAAAAAGTTGGTGCCCACCCACGTCGAGTATGGGCAAGACTTGGAACAACTAGTGACTCGTCTGCGCGATGCATACCTGCCGCTGCCACCCGACTTTGACACACGAGGGTTGACGATTTTCCTCACTGGGGCGACGGGGTATCTCGGTGCATTCCTCCTTCGCGATCTGCTCCAACGTCAACAAAGGGTACAGAGAGTTATCTGTCTCGTTCGTGCTGCGTCTGTCGACAAAGGACTCGAACGACTCAAAGAGGCATCGAGCGACCGTGGTGTCTGGGACGAGGAATGGGTCGCTTCGGCGCGTCTCGAGGTTATCTCCGGGGACCTCGGGCAGGAGCGATTCGGTATGAACGAAAGCACCTGGGAGCGAGTTGCGACTGAAACCGACGTGGTATTGCATAATGGCGCTTTGGTATGTTTGCTTTCGCTGATGAGTCATGGATGATCTAAGAGAAACACAGGTGCACTGGGTGTATCCATACGAGAGGCTGCGGGCGCCGAACGTAATTGGGACGCTGACAGCAATCGAGCTTGCATCGGCGGCGAAGCCGAAGCACCTTGTGTTTGTTTCGTCGACGTCGGCGATCGATACGGAGCACTATGTCCGACTCTCTGATTCATTGCTGCACATGCGAGCCGAACTCAGGGGGATACCAGAAGATGATGACCTGGAGGGCGCGAGGACGGGCTTGAAGACCGGGTATGGACAAAGTAAGTGGGTGTCTGAAAAGTTACTGTTGGAAGCGGGGAAGCGAGGCTTCAAAGGACATATTGTGCGCCCCGGGTATGTCGTCGGAGATTCAGCGACAGCAGGTACGTGTTTGTTTATTTTTTTAATGGAATGATCAAATCAACGTTGCTCAATGCTTGGCAGTCACAAATACGGATGATTTCATTTGGCGGATGGTGAAAGGGTGTGTACAACTTGGGCTCGTCCCTGACATCAACAATACAGTGAACATGCTGCCAGTGGACCATGTTGCCCGCTGCACGGCTCTCGCAGCGGTGGCGCCACTAGCGAACGCCACGCAAAGGGTACTACACGTTGTCGCCAAACCGCTTCGAACGTTCAATGACCTCCTCTCGTCGCTGGCCGAGTACGGGTACGCGACGCGCCAATGCGAGTATCTGGTCTGGAGACGAGAGCTGGAAAAACATGTAATGGAAGTGCAAGACAATGCGCTGTTCCCACTGCTACATTTTGTGCTGGACGACCTACCTACGAGCACCAAGGCGCCCGATCTCGACGACGCGAACACGACTGCGCTGTTGCTACAGAGCGAGGATAGACATACGGCAAGCACCGTGAGCGATGAGCTGATGGGGCTGTATCTGGCGTGGTTGGTAAGCGTAGGCTTCCTTCCAGGCCCGGACGTGGCTGGTGGGCGTCGATGTCTTCCTGTGCTGTCGAATGGCAGAGCGACGAGAGCAGCAGGACGGAGTGGCGTTTAGCAGGAGAGAGAAGACTAGAATTCGTAATGTTGTAATGAACCAAATCGGGTGCGAGTTGTCGACGAGATGCCGTCGGAACATGTCAGCTCAACTCGGTCAAAAATCAATCACATGGTGTCAATCTGGGGAAGGAAAAGCCTCTGATCCGGGAATTTTCTGCCAAACTTCTGCTTTTTTGTTTCAAGTTTCACGCTGGCATTCACAATCTTGGTAATGCCCTTTTAAAGCTGCATCACGTCCGACCCTTGCCATTACGAGCTTAACGGCAGCACACGGCAGACCTGACGGGGTTGTCATCGGGACGACCACCGACCGTCTTACATATAAATTCTTGCATTCCAGCCGAGCTTGAACCCTTCGGGTCTCGTGTCTGCACTCTGCAACACCAATTCGTTCATCATGGTCGGTCAAGAGGCCGAAAAATACCTCCGAGTCGTTTCCCTGTCAATCGCTGCTTATGAGTGAGTGATCCGTCGTATCTCATCCTCACCGCCCCAGTCTTTGTTGCGTGGCCATGGTCCCTCACATCGCTCACCAGTTACCTGATCACGTTGCCCGCCGAAGTGCGGTTCTATCGAAGTCAATCCAATATTCTACGCCCGAGGTAACTGGTTATTGTGATCGCGTGTTCGGTTTCTGATCCCTCGGTTGCAGCCTGGGTTGCATTCTTTTTGTTCTCATTCGGTGCGCGTCTCGCTTTTCTTCTCTGTAGTCGACGCCCTTTCTGACGATCGATTGCCGATAGCTATCTTAGTGTTATCGTCATGGTCGTCAGCAATTATGGCGTTCTCGCCACGACGTTTTCCGTCGAGTCATGTTCCCACTATTACCTTATAGCACCTGTCTTCAAAGGTGGCGTTCTCGTCTCGGTGATCGCACCATTTTCCGCTCACCAGCGTCCAGTTCTTCAATCTATGGCTTCCCAAGTCATTCTTGGTGTCAGGTACCTGTGGCGTCGCATCTCACTATCATTCGGTTCGCCTAACATCGAAAAATTTTAAGAACGTTCAATATCGCCCGGAGACAAAAAAGTGTTGGCGTCGCCCTCGCCCTCGCTTTCGTCCTAACGACGATAGTCAGTTTTGCCTCTTTGTTTGCACGCCTCATGACCCTCTCAACACGTGCCCACCACACAGCTTCAATGGTTTACTAATATGTATCATCGTGTTCGTGAGTGGCGTTCTCATTGCCATGATGATAAGCGGAGATTGCTCAGTTCTTTGTTGTTAGCCATCCTGGACAACGTGAGTGGCATGGCTACTGTATTCTCCAAGGCACGGTTGATTTTATGCGCTCCTAACACCAGGGAAGGTTAGTTGGCATGAGGCAGATATCGAAATAAGATCACTCAGATCCGACGACTCTTAGCTGCACTCCAGGCAATAACGGGCCCACCCCGACCGCATGGACGTACTACCTTATATCGATGATCTGGGACACCGGAACCCTCTCCATCTCAACATTCTACCTTGTTCGATATAATTCTATAAACGGCCGGTCTGTATTGGCTTAACTCATTCTCGTTGTCAATGGACTCACCTAACCTAAAATTTGCCACCCGCTTTGGTCGCAGATTGTCTCGTTTGATCAGAACGTAAGCTCCGGGCGTACAATTTCCGTAGCACACAGGAATCACGGCTTTCTCAGGATGATATACGACGGCCTCGGGTATTTCCTGGCATTAACGGGTGGGTCTACTCACCTTGTGTCATTTTCCCACTGAAGCTGTCCAAAGGTGCCAATGTCTGCAACCTAATCTTATACCGGGCAAGTAATCCAGCTGTACAGGTAAGGGTTGTCCTCATTTCCGATCAAAGTGCGTAGCGCTCATATCGTAATGCCGCGGGTACAAGTCCGCAGGGTAGGTGACAATAATACATACGTCATTCTTTCCTATGCTGAAAACGGCACATTATCTGGTTAGCGCATCGTTGGGTTATGCAGTCACATGGATCATGAGCCAACGGATATTGATTCATCTAAGAGGTGAGATTTCACCCTCCGTTCTATAAGCTGGATCGGAGATGAACTGCTGTTTATCCCCTCAGAAATGTCTGAGCCAGACCTCGCACGATTTGAAAACATTATCCTTAGTCGCCCTCTTCACCCTGGGCGCGATATCGTCACAGCATTCAGAAACCAGGATGAAATCCAGAAGTCTCCAATAGACATCGAGTACTCGCCGAGTCCAGCGACTCGCGAATTGGATCTAGATGTTCGGGTGCACGTGGAACAATCAGTGACGGTCGAATATGACCAGTCGTCGAATAGACGGTTAATTCAAGGGCGTTAAGTGGCAAATTACTGATCTATTATCACTCTGTCCAGCAATATAACACTGTGATACCCAGTAGTAAATTACAAATTGGTGGATTCCCACAGCATTCAGCTTTATCTGTGTCGACATTCCCTGGTATTCCTAGTATCTTCAAGTCCACGAGGACACTAGCTACTTGTACAACTCTTTAGAACCTGCTTACGACGCTCACGAACCGACCTTTTGCACGTCAACGTCAATAGCCCCTTTCCGACTCCAGCCATCAACGCAATATACCGGTTCAACTTGGGGAAGATGCATAAATCTCCTTCGATAGGGGAACTGTCGATTATCCACAGAGGCTCCACCACAGTCGAAGTCTGCGGAGGTGACAACACGTTCCCCAGTTTCCTAGGCACCTCTGAGTTTTTCTATGACACTCACGCAGGCGCGTCTTTCATCCATTTCATGCAGCGGGGATGAATCTGACAGCAAGCAACAGTGTAAGTGTGCCTGAAACCATACACCCACCCTGCCGGACAATGATACGATCCCTAGCAGATACGAGAACCCATTGATTACTGCAACGTCCCGTGCAGTCATCTCCGACATCCACACACTCACCCGTCGATGCTGTGTTGTCAACGTACCCCGACCGTCATCGATTCTTTGCACCCTGCTGAGAGTGCGCCCACCACATCAGCATGATAAAGGCCCTTGGTTCAAGGTTATCAGGATGTGGGCCGAAGTAGACGACATGAACGAAACGGAGAGTTTCGGTGCGTCTCATCTCTCTGCCCGTTGTTTGGTTGCGCCAACGCGCCATGCCGTATGCATGCAACGGTAGACGGTCTCAAGAAGAACTACGTCGAGTACACCCTCAACGTCCTCTTTTTTCCTGACCTCCATGGCACGTACCGAGTACCGAAGACCTTGATGCCGCACCGCCCGCTCATGTCGTCTCCCGGCAGCGGCGAATCGCAACTCTCGCTCCCGTCCGCGTCCGTACCGGCGTCGCCCTCTCTCCCGATACTAGGAACACCCATCTCGGTACCGTCGCCGCTGCATTTCCAATTGCCTGTCATGACAAGACTCGTGTTCAACGAACAGGGCCAGATCACGTATCACAAGGACGTATGGGATGTGCGTGACGTCGTACGACTGATTCCGGGCATGAGGATGGTATTGTGGATCATCGCGCGCGCTGGTGCCTGGGGACTCAGTTGGATCAGTCAACGGATCTGCTCGACCATGGATTCGGATGCGGATGCGGACGCGGATGGGCAGTTTGATGATGGAGAAAATGATTCCTGACGCCACCTGCCGACTCGTATGTTTAGACTCGGATTTGGATTTCTCGTCGTGACTATCACCCAGACGACAACCGTCGGAAACCGAGTACTATACTGAACATATCACTTGGTGTTTTATTAGGTTTTTTCACGACGAATGATGGTTCACTATGCTATGATCCATGACAGGAGTCAAAATTGCTCAAAATCGGGTTTCACGTCGTCAGGTTGACGCCTGTCCAGCTTCATAAGGAAGACAATTCGGATTAGTACTTGCAAGGCCATCAGCTTGTGTCGCGACCTCCATCTGGTCCTTGGCTGGTGATGACAAGTGTCGTGTACACGTCATTGTGTCATGGTATCCAACTGTCCCTCTGAGCTTAACTGGGACCCACATTCGTCTCGGAGGGGAATTTTCAATCCGTGTTCTCCCTTCCGCTCTTTTCCGCCTCGTGCTCTGCATAAGGCTGTCCATGCGGCGCTTTGGAACATCTGTCACAAATCCACTTAGTGACGCAATAAAGCCCAATCTTTTGCAGATAGGGAACAAACGGTCCTGGTCTTCTGGTGGCGTGTAACCTGTTATTGTCATGGAAATGCAGCTATTCCAACGCAGTTTAACCTGGCTTTCAAGTATTTGTTTCAAATGACATGGAAGGACAGGACAATCGTAAATGCGAGTTGTTCCACCCTTCCTCAGACGCAAACGTAGCACCAATAGCCGCCTCTACAGAGACTGTGCAGCGATTGCCAGGATGTCGCATGATCCGCCAAGCGCATCTCTCTGACCAGCGATCTTATCATCATCATCCAAATTTAGCGCTGAAACAATTTTAGAAACCTGCCTCAGATCACCAAACTTGGACTTTGACCTCGCGTTGCTACGTTTTTGACGCGCTACACGAATAGGCATCTACGTCGGCATCGTTGGCAACCAGGAGATATGTCGCGGTAGAGATCCGGGCATTCTAAGGAGTCTCATTGCCACCGTTCCGGAATCATGCATCATGCACGGTCCAGTGTGCGTTCATGCCCGAACGCTCCGTGCAGGTCCCATAGGTGCTCTTGAGACACATTTTAAGGGAAATAAAGAAGTCGACTGCGCAATCCCCGCGGCGACGACTGTCTTCCCGGGCTGATCTATTAGGGCCTTGTTCTATAGTAATAAAAAAAAATCCAGAAGATCCGGAAACGTGATGTACAGTCGACGCCGACGAATTTGGCGGACATCACCCGACTCCGAACATAATTGGCACATGCGTAGAAGTCTGCGACCCGCGGGCCGAGGGGGTGATCGTTATTGTTCTAGACTCGAGTTTTCACATTCGCAATTGTGAAGCTGGGTGCGCGTGTCCACCACCGCTGACGCTTTCCCATCTTTCCAACCAGTTTCAACTGAGAGGAAGTGTCGAATTGAGATACTTTTGTGACCAAAAGGAACGGCTTGCCCGGCTGCCGCCCAAGTCGGAATATAATTCGCGTCGTAAACCTTGTCCCGCGACTCCCGTTCAGTGGGCAGCCCTAGCATGGGAACTGTCGAATTTATATCTGGCCGGTTCGCAGACGGGAAGCTTGAATTTTACGGCCTTGTTTGTCTCACCCTGTCGTTCTTGATCGATTCCATCGTGCCACGAGAGAACCCCGAACGGGTGAAACAACATTTGACCTCGCAGTTGAACTGGCTGAGTCGGTGCGTTCGATGTCGCCTGCTGCGGATGGTGCTTGACACATGCTGTATACCCCTTGATTGTGACGATGTTGAGCAAGTTGAGGACCAGCGTGCGAGTCCAGGTGGTTGAACATACTCTGAAAAAGGTATTCAGCGATGTGAGTTGACAGTCCAGACACGGTCTTTGAAGGAACCGGCACATCGACATCAACCGCCGGGTGCTTCTCAATCAGATGGTGGCCGACGGGCGGGTAGGGCTATACCATGGAGATAGAACGATGCCTCATTCGCGTGAGCACATGTCCAGAATCGAGATGCTTGAAAATTCGCAAGGTCAAACCGGTGTGATCGGATTCAATGACCGTCTTCTGATCTCCGAGCGTTTCAGGTTTTTACTTTGAGATAAGGAGAAGATAACATATCCAGCCTTTGGAATGGAATGTGGCACCTCAAAACAAGACAGTCTCCTAATCCGCAGTCCGAAATCTGTCTGGCACGGAGCGTCATGATGATGATCAAAACGGCTGTCCAATATTACACTAAAGATATCCTCTGTTATGGCACATGAGGAGGGCATCGCCGGACCCGGAACTCATGCCGCGACGCTGCAAACGATTTTCCAGCGCAACTCAAGCAATCAAGTTCGAGAAGTTGTCAACTGAAACCTCGACGCATGACCAAGTTCTATACCGTTGATGAGAAATAGAAAGAAACTGCCAGATCACGCCGCGGCTTCGGAGTAATTCTTCATAGACTCTACATCATGTCTCGAATGGCGCAATTATTCATGGCAAGATGGCCGAGCGGTCCAAGGCGTGTGACTCAAGCTTATAAGCTTGCCTGCTTAGGCGGGTTTCTCATCTCCGAATGGAGGCGGGAGTTCGAATCTCCCTCTTGTCATCCTTTTTTCTGCGTCTTCAAGCTTCAAGTTCCAGGTGTACTGAAGAGCCAAGGAATGGAGGCAAGGAGGCCACGAACATGAAGACGAAGCTGCTCTGACTCGACAAGTCTGAACAACTATGGAGTGTTTCGAGATGAAGTGATGAAGGATGTGGTATCATGGTACTCACGGCGTCCATCATGATCACATCCTTGTCGCTCGTTCGAGGGAAGTACTACGCTGAAACGTCTATCCGGTTTCAGAGCCGACCATAGATGCTTTGAATTTCCAACGTTTCCGAAACTGCGACATCAAACCAATAGCATCTGAAGCACTACCGTTTCTAGCTTCGCTACCGATCATTGATGCCAGAAACGTAGCATATCTCGTAGTCGTATACGATGGTACATAGATCGGTGCATTACAAGTTAATAAAACCACATGGTTCAAGACATGATCACACAAATATCTCAAGACAAATTCAATTGCCTAGAACACCGGCTCAATGGTCATTCCGCGCTGGCGCTCTCTCGCATCCTGGAAGACACGTTAATCATCCTATTGCAACCCGGAAGAAGCAAAAACACCACGCACGTCCTCATTGATATCAGTAAAGTCGCTCTCCAAAAGCGGCCGCCCTTCCACCAGTCTTCCCATGTGAGTTGGCGCGAAATGCGCGCCTTTCCTACGGAGACCCATCAAGTTCTTCAGCACGTCCAACGGCGACTGTTGGAACGTGAGCACGCCAGCAGTCTGCAGATATTTTGGTCGATTCCTGGGCGAGACGAACCCATCGCTCCTAACTTCGCCTGCCGAACTCTGTTCGCCAGACGCCAAGTCCCTCACGGACACGCAGAGGAAACGACACAACCGGGTGTACGCTTCATAGTCCCGCAGGTATAGTTGCCCAGCAAACATGTTTAACTGATCCATGAGGGACGTGGGGGGAACCCATTGGGCGGGGACTTTGGGGATGCTGTAGAACTGAAGGTCGTCACATGGCTTCATGGACTTGGTGACGCGGGGTGTATACAAATGCAGGTAGACATTGCGGCTCGACCTGATGATGGGTACCAAGCGATCCGCTTCGTATGGGCTCAATATGACGAGTACTTGGTTTTGAGCCCTCTTTCCGGAAACGACAAACTGGACCGGGCGCAGGTAGTCGTCGATCTTTTTTGATGATACAGTCTTTTCGAAATCCGTCGTCACCAATACCGACGAACTCCAAACGTGGGCCTCCTTGGTAGTTGCAGACGTCCCATTGAGCATCTCGAAAGCCGAACGGAAGGATTTACTCTTTGCAGGGACGATGCCTGTCTTGACAAACGAAACGACGTCTTGATGGAGCGAATGAATAGCCGGAGACACTTTTGGGGGCCGGTCTACTTGTCGTTCTCGTTCAGCTTCATGAACCACCTCCCGCTCTTGTTCTTCGTCCATGCTCAACAGACGACGTGGTGACAGCGCTCCCAGGTGAGCGCAACGCCGACGAATGTCACCAGTGGTTTGGAACGCGACGCTTGAAAGCTCGCGGGGTCCGTAGAGGTCTTCAAGCCTTTTGGCTTCTGGCTGAAGCCATTTGGATGATAATTGCTTTGGAGTCAACTCGCCTCTACTGAAGCTGCTCCAAACGTCGTATCGGGATCCATGATCCATCCCTTGCTGCGCCCAATGAGGTGCCCGTTGCTGGATATCGTTGCAAGTCTCGCGTATCGCCCAATGTAAGATATCCATGGAGCTGATGATGCTCGAAGGATTTTTGCCCACGACATAGCGGATAGATCGATCCACTTCAAGAGGGGCAAAAAACATAATAGAGTGACCATGGCCAAGCTTGCGCATTCTCATACAGCCTGTGAATGAATCAGATTCAGAAACCCGGATGGCGCAGTCTGCACGCACCCTGAACCAAGCGGTCTTTCGTGACCTTGGGACCAAGCGTGACCGCTGCACGGAATCCGCTAGGAAAGTTAATGTCGGTACCACGCGTGTGCGCATCATCGAGGTAGATGACACATTGGTCCAGCTGTTGCGCAAAAGGCGACGATAGCAGAAGTTGCCTGTTGCCTTCTCGTGTGAGCACAGTCAACTCGTCGTCCTTATTAAAGTAGATGGCGGCGGCGGAGCCCAGGCTAACACTAAGCCACTTCTCAGCGAGTTCGTCGTTCTCGAGATCTAACATCTGGGCCCCAACATCTAATAGGACACGGATCTCGGGCTCTTGTGCAACCAATTTCTTAAGGAATTCGTCGGTTCTGAGTCGTTCCCCATTCTTCTGGGTCGCGCACATGTAATAATTGTTCTCTGGCTGGAGAAGATAAGCCAGGACCTTCGCATTAGTTCCTTGTTGATGAACAGGATCGTGCTGTGCGATGTGGAGGGGTAAGAGATATCGGTTATCATTGGTCCCTGAAAACCCTTTGCATCCAACGCGGTTTAGCCTAGAAGTCCAGCGACAAGGGCCCCGTCACTCACCAGTTAGCAAACGCTCCCGTTTTTCTGCCAGATCCCATCCCGAGCACGACAATTTTGAGGGGAACTCCTTGGCTTCCCTCGGAAACACAACTCTCGAAAGGTAAAAGTCGATCGTCGCTTTATTCCGGGAGAACAAAGGAATCAGATACTTGGTCCATTGCTCTGACGACTTGATGTTGATACCGCTTAAAGACCGCAACGATTCTGGCACGGTAGCGCACTCCCGAACCCAGTGTTCGTAATCCACGGATGGGTCGTCCTGCTTGAGTAAAATTTCAAATGAGGCCTTCAATTGTGTTTCATCAAGACCGCCGTAGTAATATGAAAGGCAGGTGAGGATGATAGCAACATCAGGATGTCCAAACTCAGCTCTTTGTGCAGGTACATCCTTTGCTCTGTACGGGACCGCGAGCATGGTACGCTTGGAGGTAAGACCATAGTCTACCCGCCACCTTCGCTCTCTGAAAGCAAACAAAAGAATGCCAGTGGCCAATAGGCCACGTAGCAATAGCATCCCGCCCCATACAGATGTTGGCTGACAGTGATCCTTTATCAACCTGGCTTTGGCGGGTGGGATTTCTTCGCGCGATATGAAGCTACGGATCGCATCTCTGAGGACTGGACGAAAATGTTGAAAATTCAAGTTTGGCAAGCAGCCATCCATGATGTCCTGCGTTATCCATAATACCAATTTTCCGCCAGCTTCTGGTTGCAAAATACGGAAATGGGGAAATGATCCAGGTGGACCACGCTCGTACTCCACTCCGAATGGGAACTCCTTTCGGAGGAAAGACGCGCGCTGGTTTACGAGGCCGAGAATCTGCTGAGTGGTAGACCATCGGTCAGGGAACCCCTCCATAGGTTGCTGAAGGCCGATAGTGTATACCAACTGGTAGCGAACATGAAGAATCTCGTCGCTTTCATCCAAAATATCTCGCGAGCGAGAGTGTAGCCATTTTTGAAGCTCCAACAGTCGGGTCGGTACCT
Organism: Royoungia palumana; assembly: GCA_038089855.1. Classification (NCBI taxonomy): domain Eukaryota; kingdom Fungi; phylum Basidiomycota; class Agaricomycetes; order Boletales; family Boletaceae; genus Royoungia; species Royoungia palumana. The sequence goes on from JBBPLQ010000206.1 coordinate 21,765, forward strand.
GCTTATCCTCCTCCTCGTATAATTGTTTCTCCACGGTCATGAGCTTGAGCGACAAGACATGTTCAGGCTGGACGACTAAAATGCCCCGATTGTCCATACATTCCGTCATAAGCTTTTGGAGGGCATCAACTTGGTCAGCGTTGAGCTCGACGGAGCGGGAAAATGGGACGTAATATATTCGCCTGTTAGCAAGTCCGCCGAGGCGATCCACGAGAAGCTGGAACATTTGTGCTGTCAGCGCTTTTGGGACGATGACGCGAACGACTTGTTCGCTATCGGCAAGAACAGCAGCGGAGATTGGGACAATCACGGAGGATTTTCCTTCACCCATGTTAAGCTGTGTAGCCGTATTCGTGCCAGAGCTTGGGGATATCATTTCGTGGGCAACGTTTACCTGAACATCACGAATCAGGAAGTTCCCTTGGAGCTGACACGCATCAAGCTTGCGTCAGCAACACGGTATGGCTTCCTCATACGAATCAACACACCTGAACTAGCAGCCAATCAGGACGCTCTTCAGCAGACCATCCAATGCACCCTCCGTTCTCTGCTTCCTTGTAAAACTCTTCTTGGAAACCATCCAGATGGAGTCGGAGTAATCTCCGAGCACGCTGAAGCTCGAGGCCAAGCAAGGCTAGCTTTGTAAGGCATTTCTTCCAGTCATCAGAGAGTGCAACTGGTGAGTTGGATGCGAGTAGCCGGATAAGAGTATGAGCGGTGACACGCGGCCATTGACCTGACAGTTCGAGCGCTCGCTCGCTCTTACTTCTTGGACTGAGATCTTGCTTGAGATAGTCTAACGCTTTCAAGTATTGGCTCAGACACCAAGTATAGTGTACCACGAGCCTCTCGGTAGTAGGCTGCTTCGTCGTCCCTTGCGCAGCCTGGGCCTTCTCCTTGCCAAAGACCTCTGCGCTGCGGCGGAGAGTCCCGAAATATTCATGATGGAACGGATTCGTTGCATCCGCGGCGGCCGCAGTAATCAGCTGCTGCAACGAAGAAGAACCGGAGGATGAGGCGCTCTTGGCCTTCATGGCATAACGAGGTAACTTTTGATCCTGTGTCTTCAATAGTGGTGTGGGTCTGGAAAACAGCTGGCGTAGTGTTACAGACCAGGCGAGGCAAGAAGAGAGATTCTCCGAGGGTTGGAACGAGTAGGGAGGGTCGAGGGTCGGAACTCCCTGTGAATGTGCATTGCTCAATAGATTCTGGATACGAGCGAGGTGCACCCGAAGCTCTAGGTTGCGGTAGCAGCTAGAGAACAGGGTTTCAATATTGGTCATCAGCTCTGCCATGTCATACAGATCGGGGTCGAGTGAGCATTCTGGAGGCGACTCGCATGGCCAACCGCTCAGGAATTCGTCGACTGCTCTATCGGCGTCCGCATCTCGTCTCTCATTATACAATTTGACTTGGCGTTTTCGCAGCTTATTGGAAATCTCGCCAGGTTTGGCGGGTTCTGTACTTTCGGGGCTGTTCTCGAAGGGATATGCAGAGCTAGAAACGTAATTGGACAGGGCATCTGGCGCAGGATAATACCCATGGGAGAGGTCATAGGAATCGTGGAGTGGGGGATCTTCAGTTTTGAAACGGGAGTCCGTCGCAAAGGCTACGAATACGGTAACCACGTCACTGAGCTGTGGTGACGCATACGCCATGGCGGGAAGGGAGAAAAGTAACTGCATCCACATCTCTTCATCCGAGTCGTCGCTGGCCCTCAGGAGATTGTAGGCCTCGAGCCATATCGACGGTAGATTGGGAGATAACCACGAGCGTTCGTATTGCAACGACAACGGTGCCTCTCCGGATACGGTCCCCTTCCATGTTTCAATTACGTTTTCGACGTACTTTGCGGCTGTGGCACTGGTAGCCCGGTAGTGGACGGTGGTCGCCGCTGTATAAGCGCGATGCTCTCCCGAAGTAGGTCCCACCTGATCCCTACCAGAGTATCTAACATCGAAAGGCTCTCCGAAAGGCCGCTCAAAGGACTCAGATGGGAGAAGATATGCGGCCCTTATTGCACTGCGCTTCAGAAGGTGCTCGTCCTGCGTTGGAAAAGATTCGAATATAGCACCGGATTGACCCTCCTGGAACAACAGAACCCTCTCGCAATGTTCCTTTATCCCTTTGGCGACTGTGTACAAGTCGGGATGCTGGGAACTTGCGGGGAGGTCGCGCCATTCCACCTTCTGCATGGACCTGAGTTGTTCTGGATACCAGGTGCGTGACGGACACATCGATGCAATCGAGCCCAGAAGTTCTGCATCCCGGGCACTGAACTTCATGATTGACTGGCAATTCCCCGACTGAAGGAGCGACAACGCTTCCTCCGTTCCCGACCTGCCTGTCAACGGATCCACGCCACAGCCGCTCGTCAGTGCATGCAGGTAGGCACAATACAGCTTGTTTGTTAAGCTAACATTCCCGGCCAGGCAGCCCAGATCGGTGTCAACCTTATAGGTTTGATATGTCACCTGTTGGTGAGCAGGACCCTGGGTATCGATCTCGACGCGGACATGATGACCGTCTTTCTGGAAGGAAATGACACCCTCCGGAATGAGAACACACCGGGGAATGAGATCGACAGCGACGGCGTTCCTGTTCTTCGGCCGAAGCACTAGCCGATTGACCAAACCGAACATCGTTCCTATAGCTTGGTCCTCGTCATAGACCATGTCCCGTATGTTTTGAGATCGGAGGTTTCCATCCTTGTCGACGTAGAAGGATAACCCATAGCGAGGTAGGGCAACAGTAAGCTTCAATGGTGAAGGGCGGTTAGGGTCGGTCGGGGACGCAGTGACAAGGAGATTCTGAGGGGTGTCTAGAGGTTTCAGGAGATTTGAAACCATGGTCCATGATGGGCTGCGAATGTCTACGAGAAACTCGTGGCCTTTGCGCATGCGATATTGCCCAGATGTACAATCAACGTTCCAATTCTCTGGTGAGCTCTCCCAAAGCTTGCCAGAAGGACGTATCTCTAACATGGATGTGGTTAGGTTCAACCAGTGCACATGTTCATCCAAAAACACCGCCGGTAAGTCCCCTGCGAGCTTTTCTGGGGGTATGAGCTCTAGTATCGCAGTGTCGACTTCTTGCTTTGCTCGTATCACCAAGTTCCCGTTTCTAAGCGAAAAGAAAACCTAGATGCGAAGTAAGCGCGAGACTTGTGCACATGTATCTTCGACTGCGCTCACCTGGTGACCAGGAACTACATCCCCCCGCGTCGAGTAGTCCATTCCTGGCAGATCAGCCGGCACAACATCAAGTACTTGCTGTAGCTATCGTCAGTGACTCTTACGACATAAGTAACTGCTATACCTACCTTGCCAAATATGCGGTTGTACAACGGATGCCCCCTAATGTCGCCGGGCAATCTACCTAATGGTGTCCCATCCACCAAGAGCGAGCCATCAAGCAAGTTAAAGTACACCGCCTGCGAGCATTGATCGAGCGTAGGTGTAGTTTTGCACCAAATCCAAGGGGAATTCGAGTACGGTAATGGGGTCCACTTCGAGCCTGGACGGTAAGAGGACCAAACTCTCCTGATTGCATTGTCAACACCTTGATTACCATGCTTAGTTCGGATAACATCACACAGGGCACCCTCAAGGGTGAGGGAAAGCCTGCGGTCTCGCTCGAGAAGTAACCGCGAATGGATGGGAAGGGAAGAAGCCTTGCCAGGTGTGTTGTAGTGGATAAGGATGGCAGAGGAAAGCAGAACCTCAACATCTCCTACGGAAGAAAGTACATCTCGGACCATAGCAGGGTCGACGTCGAAGGTGCTTCGGCAAATTGCCGCAGTATCTCGTAATAGTCCACGCAGTTCCTCATCTCCGTGTGCTCCTGTGATGTTATTGGATAGGTCCATTACCCAGGAGAATACCTTGTAACGCACAGCACGGAGGAGTTCGATAGCCTTCCGCGAGACGGCTTGGTCTGGGTTTGACACAAGGATACGACCTAGTAAGAAAGAGATAGTATCCATCGTCACTCCTTCCAGCCAGTTTGCTTTGACGTCCCTGAAAAGGCTTTCGAGCTCTTCAATGAGTGCATAACAAAAAGAGGGCTGTTGGATCTCCTGGTGCCACATCCACCCCTCATTGGTGAGTGGCCCGACCTGAGAAGCTGCCTGAGTAATAAGGGAATGGACTTCGTAACGACGGAAGGTCAGTGATCGACCTCTGAGCTCGCGCAAGATATTGAGCCACTGAAGCGAACCACCGCTACGCAGGTGCCCAAATGCCAGATACTCGTGGATAGAAAGTTCTCTGTGACAGTCGAGCTGATTCGCCATGATTTCGTTCGATAGATGGGAAGTGGTCTCAACAAATTTCTGCAGATTCTTGTATGCTCCGTTGGGGAGTTCATACGTGCAGTATCGTGTGACGTTGACATGGCCAAGTGCTTCGGAAACCGGAATACGGGAGCGAGTATCGAAACCACTGAATTTCAGGCCGTTGTTAACACAAACGCGCTTCTCTGTGGCCGGGATTGAGACTCTGTTGTAATGGGAGACGACGAAAGGTTTGGTGTCAGATCCGAGGGTGAACCGAGACCTTGGATGCTGGACGAGGTAAGGCCGAAGTGCATCATATTTGGTGAGCTTGGTATAGGGATCTTTGGGTTGGGGGGGTGGTGAACAAAGATCAACCAAGAGGTGGAATGTGGCGGTACGCCACATATTGAATGATACTGGACAACTCAGTTCAAACACGACGACCTCGGCATGTAGCTTTTCAGCTGGCAACGGCCACTCGTGGAGAGGGATCTGTAGTCTCCTGAGCCTCTGCTCAAGTCGGCACTTGGTACAGTTTTTGGGATGAAATTCTCGGCCGTCCTGAGTAATTGCGGAGGAGTGGTCCGTGTCTACACATTTTTGTTTAAGGTCAGCGTAACGAGCATTGGCTTTCTCAAGTTCAACAATCTTCTTATCACGATCCTCCTGGGCTACTTTTTCGATTCGACCCTTGAGAGACTGAAGATGGAAGGATCCTCTGTAAAAACGAGCCGCAAACGAATCCTGGGTAGTGGCTGAAGAAAACACCGAGCCGCGGCTGGACTGAGAGTGGCGACTGGAAATATACTGGTGTGCTTTACGGAGACGACGGAGGTTGTCATTCTTGTAAAGTAAGAGAACCTCCAGAAGATTAGTTGGGACCTCTGGAGAGTATTCCATGAGAATTGGAATTTCCTTGATAGCCAGCTTGTCGAGCGCCACCCAAAGCTCGATCGTGGTCAACAGCATGACCGACATCAATTGCGGATTTCCTGCGTATGTTTTTGCTGCTTTCGAAGAATATTTTTCTCCTAAGACCTCGAGCATAACACACGCTTGATCATTGTCCACAACCGAGTCCACCCAGGCATCAATACCTTGTTCCACCGCCCGCTCCACGTCGTACAAGGTAATGTCGGGTTCAGTAGAATACGCCTCCTCGAAGAAGGCGCCATCCAAAGACAGAAAGTCACTTAGAGTACCTCGAGGCCGATGCTTGGGACTGAAGTACGTGCTGACGGAGTCGTCAGGGCGAGAGAAGAGAGCGTTCCAGATGTAGTCGCCACTACTCGAAAACGACAATTGGATGTCATGATTGAGGTCAAGTTGGGAGGGGGACCAGAGGGGGGATACACGCTGAGAATCCTGCGTCAATTTCCACCTCTTCTCAAGAGTTGACCGGACGAGCGAGCATGTCTGTAACACGGTCTGTGATAGCCAATCTGGTGCCGACGGACCAAGCTTCTGCAGTCGCCGACCGATCTTGGCCGACATGAAATAAAGGAGATCACTGGAGAGATAGGAACACATGTTCTCCTTTGTAAGGCAGCACATGAAGAAGAGTATGAATGCCTTGTAAGTATCATGTCCAACGTTAGACCGTGCTAGTGACGTCTGGATGGCAACGCGAATAAGAAGCCAGAGGGACGAACGCCGCCATGGTAACTTTGAGTTCTTCCACACGACATCATCGCCAACCCTCTTGGTAACACGAACAACGTCGGCAGGGCGACCCACACCCCTCAGGATGCCGGTAAGTAGTTCAGTGATATAACGAGGATGGGTTGTGTCTCTAGCCTCGATGACGATGGACTGTGCTTTTCGAGTGGTTGCGGCAGCATCAAGGATGTCGGCATCCATGTGAACGAGAAAATTGACAAGTTCGGAAAGGAAGATGGAGTCGTCAAATACGTTATTGGGGATTTCGATGGCGGGCCCAGGATAGGAACAGATGAGCTTGCCTTGCCCACTCATCACATTTTCCGCCTTAGGCGACACCTCAAAGGACTCAAAGATGGTGGCATCTTCTTGCCTTCTAAAGATGACTGCCGCATTTTGAGCCTGGATAAGAAATACAAGGGTATCTGCCACAATCATGAGTCCTTGACCTACGCCTCAAAATTTTTGAGCGCTTACCACCAGCGTTCATGCTGCTAAGCTGGTCCGCAGTCTGGGACCTGTCAAGACTTGGGAACTGGACAACGGCCTGCAAATTGTCTAGCATGCGCAAAAGGCTGAGCCATTGAGTTATATCGATTCGGCCACCGGCGTGGTCTGAGTTAATGAAGAGGCCCATGACAGAAGTAACTGCTGCAATTAGAGAGCAGTCGTTGGAAATAGTGTGGTCATCGCCGTCGGGGAGCTGGAGTGGTAGAAATACATGTGTGATGGCATATTCAAGTGTAGGAATGTCTCCAGGGTCAAAAAGAGAGATATTCATTCGAGCGCTAAAGGGTGTTGAGAATGGGTGTCGTGGTAGAGGCGTTGCAAGAGAAGAGAGGGCGCAAAGTCCCGGCAGAACCTGACTTTGTTCTAAATTTCGACGCTCTGAGTCCGAACAAACACAGGATGGACCTACGGTCGTCAACTTAATACAAGAAGTTCCTGCGGATATAAAGCGAGAATTAGGTCCGCAGTCCTCAACACATGCCTGACATTGGTTCATATGAGACTTGCCATCCTGATGGGTGTCCGAGTCAATGGCGTACCTTTCTGTGGTCTAGCAAGCCATGGGGCAGCTGAACACAGGCCAAAGAGTTTGAAACGTGATTTGATACTGGTTACCATTGAGAGTCAAAGTTGCCAAGAGTCGGCTCCTATGTGTCATGATTATGTAGTATCGCAGCGTGTTTCGCTGGCAGTGAGAGTAGAATGATGAGCAACGGAGGAAATTGGAAAGTCCTCCGCGGAGTGACTAAGTTGTTTGAATATCTCCACATTCAGCTGACGACCCTCAGGCCTCAGTAGTACTGCGACATGTCCGGGTCAAACTGGCCTGAATCATTATCCTCTGCAGTGTGGCGGGTTAGTCCGGGTCGGCATACTAGTAAGTCACCACCTGGGGTTGAACGTTGATTGATGCTGCCCGTTCGACGGCGTGGGTGTGTGTCCGTGTGCTCGATACCCAGTAAGTAGCGGTCTGAATCTCGTTTCTGACTGCCATTCTGACTCACGCCCGCGACATGTACAATCGCTGCGCCGTCATTATCTTAATTGAGTTCACTAATGCCGTTTGCGTCGTTTTTGCCCCAGTCGACCTCAAGTTAGTTTGCATCACGACTGACACCACCTACCTTCTCAGCTCATACTAGAGTGGTACTGATATATACAGATCACTGAGCAACAGCTTGTATAGATCTCTATCCCTTCTCATATACCACCGCCGAGCACTTTACTGCCAGTGTGTACGCGTGGCTCAACCGCCCTTCCCCCCTTCCCCCGTTGGAAGTCGCTTTTGCCCTCGGCAGCATGTGAATCTTTTTACTCATTCATACAGATAATGATAACGATGTACTACGTCCACTTCAACAGTAATGGCGCGCGACAGGTTTCACCTTCAACCAGGCGTCATTCAATAGATTGACGATCTCTTCACTGAGGGGACCTCCCTCACTATACTTTCGATTCAGCTCCCTTTTCAATGATAAATGGAATTACACTCACTTTTCCCGCAGGTTAGTTTCTAGCTGACTGACGTTACTTGCTCCGACGATGATGTGGTCCCCGGCTGCCGGATCGAGCGCGCTGTGATGCTGCAACCACCTCCAGGCTGCCTCTGAAATGGACATGTTTTTCTCTTCCTAAAGTTGACAAGGCGTCAGTGCACATATGGGACGCTGACATGTGGTAAACTCTTACTAGCGAACTTTTCAACTCTCTGAGCGCGGGCAACATGGGTGTATAACGCTGCTGCAGTCTGTCAGCGATGATGGAAACTTTCGGGTCCCATCTCCCGCCAGCTTCTTTGGTGTCTTCCTCGGTGAGAATCCGTCCAGCTAAGGCGCCACTCCTATTGAACACGGATGAGCCTAAATTATCGACAAAGTCGTAGCAATCCCGTACGCAAGCGGACTGTAGGCGTAGAACCGAATCCCGAAATGTCTCAGACAAGGCAAGAGTCTGATAAAATGTCATATCATGATGATTTTGGCAGTACGCTCAGGAGAACACATACTCGGCTTCGATAGTGCGCTCGATGACATTATACAAGCCCTGATAGACTGTGGGTTTAACCCAGCCATGCTTGTCGGCGATGCACACCGCTTGAGCGACCTGCAACATTAGAGTTCCAGCCCAAGGCACACATGGAAGTTCGAACACGAGACGGACCTGCCAAGAACTATAGTTACTCAACCCAAACTCTTCGCTGTCAGCGATGATCAAAGGACTATCAGACAGAGATCCAACATAAAGCTCACAAGAGCCCCTCTTTGTACAGATCGTTCACCGCACGCAATGTCTCTTCGATGGGCGTGGTACTATCTGGTGAATGTAGATAAAGCGTTTGTATTTTGATGCTTCCGAGGGCTTTAACCGATGCTGCCAAGGCCTCCTTGATATTTTTCGCCTTGAATCCGCCTGCTGCTATTGGATGTATTCTGTATGGCTCTTCAATTCTTCACGATCAGTATTAGGGCATTTTTGAAAGACTGACTTTGTGTCCACGGTGCATCCCTTCAAGTTGAGCTGGCTGATGACCTGTACAAAGGAGAGTATTTAAACATCTCTGCCGGGATTCCACACACCAGTATGGGACGCTTACTTCTTCGGAAGTCCCATAAACGCGCGCGCTGTCGAGTTTGTCGTGGCCGTAACGAACATACAAGTCAACCAAGTTTTGTGCATCTTCAACCGTGTTTACTTTTGCACCCAAGGGATAGGCATCCCGACCGAACTGAGCGGTTCCCTACCAACGTGAGGCAGCGTAAGAGATAGTCGTTTACGACCTTTACTACTAGCGACTGACCAGGACGAGTTTGATGCGGGTAGGCATGATTACGCAAGGCAACTTCAGACGGTAGGCTTGAACGGGCGGGTCTTTTCTTTCCTAGGGTCGAGCTATATATACTAGTAGGTGGTTTCCTGTGTCGGACACCTGACCCGCGTGAGCGCGCAACAATACAAAGAAAATCTGACCAGTATTAACAATCAGATTAATCAGAGTCGCCTTCGGATCTATTTGTGGTGCATATCAGCTGGGAACTAGTTTTGTATAGTAACCGGTGAACTTACCACGCAAGGGTTTGTGTTTCACGGTTCTATTAAGTCCGCATAGAGAGCCTACGTCAGAAAGCGTTCGCTATACAAACCTGTACTTATCATCATCAACATATATTACATCCGTTCATGGGTATCTGAGTTCAACGATATTGAATCTTAGCCAGTAAATCCTTGAACTCGTCTCGTGCCGGTTTATGAGTGTCTGCAAACATTGAAGGGTGCATCCAACTACCAAAATCGACTGAAACAAACCCTAATTCAAAGCAGTAACCGCGTTTTCATCCAGTCGCTCACCGACACCTTTCCCAGCATGTCTACTATTTCGAGCACCCTTTGACTTGGACCATCCGAAGCCAAAGCCCACCCCACCCGAGAAAGACCGCTCTTCCCCCTTCTTATCAGACTGGTGATGTACGTCAGCGGTTTTACACACCCCTTCTAGCGTGGTGTACGGTCCGTTGTAACCGAGGCCGCCTTTGTCCGGAGGTTGCCGGGCTCGAGAATCGTCAAAAATAATGTGGATAGAAGTGAGTGCGATTATGGGTGGTTGCAGGTTTATGATATCCCCCGAAATCGTGGGTATCCCTCTAGCAACAAGGCGTCCGATCCATGAATCTGAAGCCGACAAAAGTAATTTGGCGATGTAGATAGGCTCAATGATGTGCGAGATTGCAAGCATGAGTGTGGTCGACACGATCGGAAACTCGACCTCTTTGTCTAGTGTGGTGAGCGTGGTGTAGACGTCGCCGTAAGTCACGGGGGGTCCAGCATCTGTGACGAGGAAGCCTTGGCCACCGATATCAGGGTTGGAGGACCCTCTTTCGAGTTCTATGAGACGTTGCTCGTAAAATAGGTGTGCGAGCGCACAATTCTCCACGTAGATGAACGACTGTACGATGTTCGGCGCCCACGTTGGGTTATGCTTCCGAACGAGATAAGCACCGCACATCATATCCCCTCCAGGACCATAAACGCCGTTCCCAGGACGGATACATCCGGTCCTCAAGATGCGTGAGCCATTGGTGGGAGACCTGTCCGCGGCGCGGACAGCCTTTTCCGCTGCGATCTTTGAGATGGCGTAGTTGGAGAAGAACTGGTCATTCCGCTTAGGCAGTTGCTTATCGTCGTCGTTGAAAACTTGAACTAAGAAGGGCGGTTGGCTTTCCCACGGCCACAACCAAAAACGCGCACGGCGTACGAAAACGGATGCCGAGGAGGTGTACACGAGGATGCTTGCGCCAATCTCCTTGCACGCGTTGATCACGTTGATCGTGCCATCATAGTTCACCTTGGTCGATCGAGGAAGTAGCTTGGCATGGCGCTCGTAATAACGTATGTTGGCGGCGGTGTGAAAGACGGTAACTTCCTGCCCTCCTTGCTCTTGTGCGTCAGGCCAGGGGGCTTTGAAGGCCTCGGAAACAGACTTCGCGTCAGATACATCGACCTGTAAAAACGTGACCTGCTGAGCAGCCCCAGATCGCAAATCTGCGCGGGTGGGAGGGCGAATGTCCAGAACTCTGATCTTCTTTGGGTCCTCTCCGCGTTCTAGCAGTTGAAGGACGATCCAACCCCCAAGAAAACCCGCCTAAGCAGTGCCAGTGGGAGATCAGCTAGCCGAACAAAAAAAACGTGGAAGACAGCGAGGGAACTTACACCACCGACAACAATGTATCTTCTACCGGTCTTGGGGGGAAGAAAGTTCTTCATCACGACTGGATTGTTCGACAAATTCTCGGCGGCTGCGCGCGCAATCTGCGGCGTAACCCGCTTTGGCGAGAAAACGAGTGCTGCCTTGGGTGGAAGTTGTCCTAGTTTTCTGTCGTTGAAGTAACCATACAGAATGGCGAGGGCAACGACACCGAACAAGCTGAACAGCAAGCTTAACATATTTTGCAGCCCCGGCAGGCGCTACAACAGGAGAGGGGACGACTCGACCAAGTGTTACGCGTTGATGTTCAGTGAGCGCCTAAAACCCACCGGCGGATCAAAATACAGTATGTACATAACCAAAGAGTGTCAGTGTCCGTCGGATCATTGCAATTTCTTTGAAAAGGTGGGTTCACCACTGGGCTCAGCACCTTTGACTTCATCCGCATTGTAACTTTACTCTCACATTACTATATATAACCTTCCGAGTTACTAGAAGCCCACATCCCCACAAAATGCTTCAAACCCCTTTATCAGAATCAGAGTTCAAGTGGAGGGGCTGATGTTGAGAAGCAATCTTCTGATTTCCGCAGAGGTAAAGTCGTATACGTAGAACAAGGGCCACAACGTTCGACGCAAGACACCGGTATTCGCCGGGTAGAAGGGAGTGTACTTCTGGAGCGCAATTGCTACCCATGAAGTAAGCAACGTGAGACCGACGGTGATCTCGACAAAATTTGCCAGTGTTTCCGTAGTCTGGGGATTGATCTCACGGACGTTCATAGCGAATGCGTTCTACCAACGAGGTGAGTATCACAAAGAAGAGCGTTACTGACGACTTTACAGCTAGAAACGAGGCAGGAAGGTAGATCATTGTGATATAAGCGACCTGATATTCCAAGATAAGTCAGCCAATGCGCGAAAAAAAGGCGACACACCCGCTTTAGGGTAGCAGAGTCTGCCATTGTTGTTTCTGCCAATTTCTGCATGGCCTTGTTATCCTCGATATTTACGGTCGCAAACGCCTAGTAAGGAAAAATCAACGACCCCAAAAATGGAAAGAAACATCAGTGCATGCGAACCAAGTTGATGGCGTTTCCCAGCCTGTCAGACAACAGCTCTCTTTGTCGCGATAGTCTCTCAATCTCAGCTATGAGAGTGTTCGCTTCAGTGCGCAAGAGCCTTGCCGAGGCTTCACGCTCCGTTTCGGAAATCCAGGAGGCATGCATCGCCGGATTAGGTGTGTCTCTCACAAATTGGACCGAGCGGCGGAAATCTCGAAGGAGCTGTTGATAGTACAGGATATGCGCTTGCAAGTTGTGCAGTTCTCGCGTGAGTTTGATGTTGTTGAGCTGAAGCACATCGTATTCCTGATGAACGTGTTCAAGCAAGTATGAGGTTAAAGAAGTGGTGATACTCACAAGATTGTTGATGTAGCGGTACAGAGCCTCAAAAGCCTCATCCCATGCGTAAAGAGCGTACCAAAGGATCGCGAGAAAGAAAAACGTAGAATCCTTGGATTTCTTGAAAATGCGGGTCCAATAGACGCTGTCGCCCGTTCTTTTCGCGAGAGATTGCAAACGGTTCGCGGAGGTTGCAAGGAATTTCGAACCAGGGTGATAGGAGATAATTGTACTGGTCGTGGTACTACGAACCATGTGGAGCGACAGTAGATCTTGAATCAAAACCTTGTTTTCTTCGCAAATGTTAGCTCCCGTACAACTCGACAATGAGTTTTACTTGCCTGGCAATAAGAGCGGCAACTGTGTATCAATTACCTCATTCTCATCTGCGACTAAGCGAGAGTCATTCCAGAACGTGCAGAAAACGACATACACGCACCTTCGTACGGTAACTGTACTTCACCTTCTTCCGATTCGATGGAGGTAAAGCTTGCTTGCCTGGTCCTTGTAATCGGTCGCTGATTTTGACTCTTTAACGTTCTCAAGAAGGGAAGGATGACGGTGATATCTGGAAAGCTGAGCCAAGTGAATGCGGTAGTGTTGTATCTACTCACGGTCCTCTAGTGCTTTAGGGTCTTCCTGGTACCTAGATGGGATCCAATTTGCGGAGGATGCAAAGAAGAATGGCTCGATATTGTGCCTACGAAGAACTAAGACCACGATTTGCTGCGCAAATAACCAATCACACACCTCGTCCCAAGCATTTGCAAAACAGGCACAGACATATCTTCAACAAACAGTGCTTGTACTCGGACATTCAAAGGTGGCTATCACGGCCGCCTTAATTTCTAAGTGGTGTCGTACACAATGCCACTCACAAGGGTCTTCAGATCGTCCCAATACGCTTGTAGATCCGAGACATTGTTTCTCCGAATAGAGCGCGCTGCCTTCTCACTGCAAAATTTGCCGTCGTCATACATGTTGACCTTGTACACGATAGACACCTCGGAACCGCTGCATTTAGTCAGCATATGACTCCTCTTCACTTGGTCTCGCGTCCAGTTTGCGAACAGGTTTTGAGGATACTGACTCCATTCTGAAGCGTCAGTCGACTCCCGTGCGTTGTTTGGAGAATGAACGTCGGTGGTATCGACGTCGAATTTCATCCATGGCCATGGCGCAGAAGGCGCTGCGTGGCGATATCTGCTCGGAATACGCAAGGGCATCTATTAGGCTCATTGTTGCGACATAATCGGTCGCTCACTTTGGCGGTGGGACCCTGGCGCAATCGTCCCCCCGAACGTGTCGCCTGTACTGCTCCCCAGGATGTGGATTTGCTTGAATGGCGGCTGCGTTCATGGACGTGTCAATGGATCAAAAGGGTCGTACATTAAGCGCGCGTTGTTGTCCGCACTGTGGCATTGCCTCGCCTGGCAGTGTGACTCAGGCCTGAATATGAATCTTGGCCAACAAACCAAGGTTTCCGCATCGGAAAGCTGAAACGAGAATGGGTACGTACCTTTCCAAGATAGAACGTTTCCATAGAACGCGTGTGCGTGCGAAGTTACTTATGTAGTGGTCTGATGGAAATTACAAGACCGCTTGTGGACCAAGCTGTCGGGCTCTGCATCCGCCAGCGCATCCGACAGCTTTGATAAGTGGGCTGTAAATCGAAGGGTCAAATAGTATGGCCACAGAGCCGACTCATTGGAACAAAGTACACATTGATGCGACACACTCTACACTGATAGCCAGGGAACAAAAAGTTCATACCACAAATCCCGATGGTAGGCGAGACAACAACGCCCACCCAACAGCGGCCCCAATATCGGTAAAAAAAAAAAAAAGAACGATCCTAACATCGGCATCCACCACGATAACCGGTCTGTTGTTGCTCGTCAGTCCCGTTGGTCATCAAGCATACGGGTGAAACGCTCACAGGTGACTCCATTTCGACGGGTGACTCACATCGAGCACTTTCACCAGGCACAGGGTGTCGGCGCGGGGGAGATGTGAATGCCGTTTTGAAGAGCGTGGATATCAGACGCCACGCGTAAAAGATGGGCCACAAAGCTCGCCTCTCAATCCCAGCACCTCTATCGTGAAAAGTACTAACTCTCTGCAGTGCTATCGCTACCCACGTCGTAAGAACAGTGAGTCCGACCGTGACCTCAACGTAGCGGGCCAAAGACTCTTTGGTGCCGGGGTTAATCTCGCTGACGTTCATACTGAACACGTTCTGCTAGAATGAGCCTCGTGAGAATCGACCGCGTTAGGACGACTTACCGCTAGGAAACTCGCCGGGAGGAAGATCATTGTAAGGTAGGCAATCTGACATACTTGAGCATATCGCGGTAGGGACGTAGAGTTACACACCTGCTTCATGGCAGCAGAGTCGATCACAGTAATGCTCGCCAGCTCCTTCATAGCATTGCTGTCCGTGATATTCACGGTCGCAAATGCCTGGATATTGGTGTCAAGAGGGGGCAGTATAAGAGAGGAGTATCGGACACCAACCAGATGAATGACATTGCTAAGCCGGTCGGACAACATTTCCCTTTGTCCGCTCAATCTGTCGATCTCAGATATGAGGTTCTTGGCTTCTTTGCACAGGCGCTTTTGGGACTCGGCACGCTTCGTTTCATTGCTCTCCAGAACGGTCATAGCCGGATTGGGAGTATTTTGGACGAAATCGACCGATGCCCGAAAATCCCGAAGGAGTTGTTGATAATAAAGTAGATGTGCTTGCAACTTGTGAAGTTCTCGCGTAAGTCCCAGATTTTCTTTATCAAGGACTCTCGATTCCTGAAAACGTGGTCATCACAAGCAGGTTGGCAAGCAGTAATACTAACCAGAGTGCTGATATAGTGATACAATATCTCGAATGCTTCATCCCATGCATACAAGGGATACCAGAGAGCGGCAAGAAATATGAAGGTCGGATCATCGGAACTATTGAACAACTTTGACCAGTAAACGCTGTCGCCGGTCCTTTGCACCAGGGACTGCAGTCGTTTCGCAGAAGTTCTTTGTGACTCTAGGCTGGGGTGATAGGAAAGGATTGTGCTAGCCGTTGAGGTACGATACATGTGCAGAGCGAGGAGATCCTGAAGGAGAATTTTTTTATCTTCCAAGGCCGGGTAAGAAACGCATAACCTTCACAAGAAGATACTCACTCGGAAGGTGGAGTGGCATTTGAGTATCGATAGCCTTCATGTCATCTATAGAGGCAAATTAGAAGCCAGCCAGAGAGATTTGACGGACACGTACGTTCAGAACTTTGGTAGGGAAGCTCTTCTTTGACCGAGTCCTCCCATCCCTCCTGAGAGAAATGTGCGGTACTGACCCGCCCTGCCCGTTCGACTTGCCTCTGAAGTTTCATCATGCGGATGAACGGGATAACCACAGTAATATCTAGGGGGCGTGAGCAAGCTTCCGACCTGTGATCTCCTCTACTCACGATCGCTGTCGGGTTTTGGGTCTTCTTGGTACCTCGACGGAATCCAGTTCACAGAGGAAGCAAAGAAGAAAGGTTCGACATTGTACCTAGCAAAAATGAGACATGTCCTCAAAAGCGCATATAACAAATCGCTCACTCAGTGCCCAGAATTTGGAGGACTGGCACCGTCATGTCCTCAACAAAGAATGCTTGAAGTCTGACATCCGAATCAAGCTGTTTACGCTTTCTTAGCTTTTTTCAGGGAATGGACACGACTGTTACTCACAGGGATCTGCAGACTCTGCAAAAGCGCGCTTGGGCTCGCAGGATCGAATTCGAATGGACGATCCTCCACGTTTCTTTTCTCAAAGGACCCGCCTTTGTGTACGGTAACTGTGTACACCTTGCATTTCTGGTCATGAGGCTTCAAGTCCAAAATGCCGCATCGTTTGACCTGGTCGCGCGTCCAGTTTCCGAACAGACTCTGGGGGTAATAGCGCCAACGATCGTGCGGAGCGAGACCAGGTGGAAGCGGATGGACGTCACTAGCATCGGCGTCGAAATCCATCCATGGCCACGGTGCGGACGGTGCTGCGTGACGGTATCTGCGCGAGCGGTAGTGAGCCTATGGGTTGTTCGGCA
>JBBPLQ010000207.1:0-38240 GCA_038089855.1 Royoungia palumana
AACTGTGTGCATCCGGACCATTTGCACAACACGAGGCGATCGTATGGCAAGTTAATGATGCCGTGAATAGCGAGATGTTCTGGAACGGTCTCGAACGTGACCCAACGTCCACATACGCTATCATCCCTGTCAACCCAGTGGCATTGGCAACCATGTGACGTGGTCTCTTTAGGCGAAAAAAACCAGGCTGGCGGCAGGGGTGTGTATGTAGCATAGGTTCCCGTCGTACAGAGGCTTTCTTCGGGGTCTCTCAGTGCAGGCTGCACATTTGCTGAGTGACACGGAGCTATAGCGCACAACTCTAAACTTGAAGGGATAGGGAAAGAGGTTTGTGGAGCGCCAGCATGTGGCGCATGTACACCGCTATACGGCACGGGCATATCGCTGCGGAGTGGCCTGGTTTCTTCGTCGCGATAAGACGCGTAGTTCTGCGGACGGATATCATTCGTCAAGGAGTGACTCGGCGGAGAGCAGTAATCCAGCGTCGAGTATGCGCAATAACCAGCGTTCACCATCTATACAGTGGGAAACCCGCATAAGCAAGCAACAGCAAGAGGTAGAAGTACCGACTCACCATAGAAGATTTGTCTGGAACTTTGTAATCACTTGATGAACGCGGGTGGTAATTGTTGGTGGTTGCATCGCGTGAAGGGTAGGAAGTAGGGTAGGAGCGGAAGGTCAAAGGACCATATGGAGTAGACTCTGGAAGATCGTTTCTAGACGAGTGGGAATCAGACGGATTGTACGCAGTGGAAGTATGATCAGTAATTGTCGCTTGATGCAGGTTGTAGTGGGACCTTGATGAGGTTATTGACGAGGTATTGATTGACTGAGGGGGGGAGTATTGGGGAAGCCTGTACGCTCTACCATCAGCGAAAGTACACCAAATGTTTGTCGTGGATACCAACCGATCTCTTTGCAACTTGTATAAGGAAGCATCGGCACTGGAAATAGTCGACATAGTGATGAGCTTGTGTCTACAAGAAACGACCAAAAATGCTTACTATACTCTCCGAGGGCCATTGTCGGTATGAGGGGAGTCCATGGTAGTCGAGTTTTCGTCAGTGAATAATTTCTGGGATTTGGACAGGTCGGTGAGCAGCAAGATTCTGACTCGACTTTCGCTGAACAAGGCTCGGGTTTTATGTGAAACTGATCGTACCTCGTGTCGTCCTTGCAATGGCAAGGGCCATGGCAATTGGCTGGTTCTACACGTACGATGATGCATGGACATTGGCATGGCAGGCCAGTCAATGAAGCGCAGCAGAGGGATACCTCGTTTATTGCTCTCTAAGTAACGCCAGAGTATATGTAAATCGGCTGGTTGTAGAAGGGATGATCTGAAGATAATGGCGTGGCCAGAAGATTGATGGAGCGATAAGGGGCGGCAAGCCTTCAACCCGAGCAAAAAGCAATACATTGACTTGGAGAGCTCCATGGGCATAGTCCATTCCGAGGGCATCTGGCCAGCTTTGTTTGCGTCTGCCGAGTCCTAACTCCACTTCAGTGAGATCGACCACATTGAGGGGAACGGGAAGTCGTTCAAAAATTAGGGGATGCATGTCCTACACGCAACCCAGTTGCTATGTATGGTTGAACAAAAAAAAATCAAATCAGCATCCATTCGGAATCTGCCAGTGGGAAGAGAGAGAACAGTTCACAAACCGGGAAATGGGCGCTCCTTAGTTTGGTTCAATGCCTGGCTGCAGCAAGGAAGGGTAACGTCGTTCAGGCCTCAGGCCTCAGGCTTCAACGGCATGGGCGGGGAATCTGGCTTAGAGCCAGTTTGGTTGTCCTGCGTAGTGCTCGCCAACCTTAAGTTAGATCGCTTGTGGCTTTAGTGGCGGCGAACTCAGGGTTACGCTTTGAAACTCAGTCGATAATCAGTTGCGGGCAACCCCCCCTTGTGATTCGTCGATCGATATATGCCGCCACTGCACGCACTCACCCCCGCCCAACGACGCCGCTTCCTCCAATGTCTCGCTCTCATCATTGGCGCCGCCGTCTGCGCTATCTCCGGTCTTCTCGAATCCACGAACCACCGTGAACCAGAACCATACCATACCTCGATCCTCACGGGCGAAGGCTGGGTCGCTGAACTCATCACCGGCCATCCAGAACGGATCCGATGCGAGCTTGGCTTGCACGTAGAAGCCTTCCGGCAGCTTGTCTCCCTCCTCCGCTCATATGGACATCAAGATTCCCGGGACGTCTCGCTCGAAGAACAAGTCGCAATATTCCTATATACTTGCATTACCGGTCTGCCCACGCGTCACGTTGCAGAAAGATTCCAGCACTCAACAGAGACTATCTCACGGTATGTGTCTCTGTTAGTTATCTGCGCTGTGCTAATTCTTTGTAGCTACTTCAACAAGATCATTCTGATTCTCAGCACGGCGCCGTTCTATACAACATACGTTCACCGCCCCGGCAAAGATCCGGTCTCGTCCCAGTTCCGCAACAACCCAAAGTTCTGGCCATATTTCCAGGATGCGGTTGGAGCAGTCGATGGTAGCCACATCCCAGCAGCGCCACCAGGGACCACCAGTGCACGGTACCGTGACCGAAAAGGGAATTTATCGCAAAACTGTCTTTTTGCGTGTGATTTTGACCTTCGATTTACGTATGCCTTGACGGGTTGGGAGGGCTCTGCCTCTGATGCCCGTATCTATGATGATGCGAAGGTGCGCGGTTTCAAGATACCAACTGGTAAGTATATACTAGCCGACCTCGGATTTCCCTCCCGATCAACAGTCCTTGTTCCCTACCGTGGCGTAAGGTATCATTTGGCCGAGTGGGGACGCGCTCAAGTTAGGTATGCCACACCGTCGTTTTTGCATCCTTCTACTGAGTCACATGCATGCGGTCAGACCTGCCAACAAAGAAGAATTATTCAACCTGCGGCATGCATCAGCCCGGAACATCATCGAACGCATATTCGGCGTGCTGAAACGTCGTTTTCGCATCTTACTCGTCGCTCTCCCTTACAAGATAGACACTCAAGCGCGGATCCCGATCGCGCTTTGCGCGCTACATAATTTTATCCGCATTCATGACTCTGACTTCGGCGATCAGAACCATGATCCTATCCTGGATGATGCGCCCGATGTTTTCAGCTATGGGCAGAGAGCAATACCGCCAGGCGATGAAGTGGGCCAGGGACGCCAAAACCCGTTGCGTGACCGGATTGCAACAGAGATGTGGCAGGACTATTTACAGTTATTGCGAGAGCGGGGTGAGGTGCTCGAGACAGTAGGGTAATTCATACATCACCGCGATCGTGTTCAATACATCAACCATAATATATTTCGCGATACAAAGCTCAATGGATGGCATTACACACAGACAACAACCCGGACCAAGTGGATCTGAGTACAAAATAAAGTTCGGCTACTCATCATACATATCAAAGATCTCTGGGTCAAGTCCTGGACCACTGTACAAACCGTGTTCGTCGCTGTTTCCGAGTCCGCTGGACGGTTGCTGCTGCATATTGACACCAGAGATTGGAGGCTGTACGTAGTTAGTGGTAGCCGTACTGCCAGTGGTATACGTATATGGGTGCTGGTAACTTGAACCCGGGCGGTCGTTTGGATGCTGCATATATAGACTGTAGCTATCGGATGGATGGTACCAAGAGTCGGACGTCATGGTGGTACCGCTTGCCAGGGAAGGTATGGGTATCGATGAAGGGGGTGGTGGTGGCCCTGGTGGGGACGCCGCAAACGTGACAGATGACGCTGAAAGGGCTGTACTATCAGTAACTGTAGGCGAGCCGAACCATGACTCTAATGATGTCGTGGCCATACTAGGAAGTACGGTGGCAGGCAACAGCGGCACGGATGGTGGTAGCACGGACGGTGGTGGCACAGACGGTGGTGGCATGGATGGTGGTGGCACGGACGGTGGGGGCACGGACGGTGGTGGCACAGACGGTGGTGGCATGGATGGTGGTGGCACGGACGGTGGTGGCACGGATGGTGGTGGCACATAAGACGATGGACCAGAGGCCAAGGCAGAAGTGGAAGTGTCGTTCGTGGGGACGTCCAGACCCTGTGGTAGCGGGCCTATGTGTTCTGCATACTGCAACAGAGCGAAAGATCGGCGTGAAGCCTCGTCTTCTAGTGCATAATAAACCTGTGCTATGTCGGAATGCCGCATAAAAAGGTTTGCTAATGGTACACGTAGCGGGTTGAGAACGCGGTCGGAATTCAAGATTCGGATTATTGTTACAAGGGAGACCTGGTCGCTGCCAGCAGAAGGGTTGGTTTGGGTTTGGGTTTGAGCCGGGGTGGACTGGGTTTGGGTAGCTGGCTCAACGACATCAGCAATGCGCATGAGCGCACCTGTCAAACCACTGATAATCGACGTCATTCCAGTCTCTACAGCAGGTGTGGCACGGCTCCGCTTGCTGGGACGTGACGAAGACGGAGGTTGTGGAGAAGGTTGCTGTTCTGCAAGCGCAGAGATATGCTTGGACAGACGGCTTCCACTGGCGTGAGAAGAAACCGAAGGGGTGGAATTCAAGGGTGGAAGATCGGCTTGAATGCCGCCGATAGACTGAGAATGCGTGCGCTTCTTTGAGGAACGGAGTGAGGAAGAGCTTGGTGCACTAGCAGGACCTGGAGAGAGTGTTTGGTTGTTGAACTGATCCATGGCATCCACAACGCCTCGAAGCGTGAAAGTCTGGCTTAAATCGGGAAGGTCGGGTGGACGTAGGGTGGTATTTTGATGTCGACGTCTTGACTGAGACGGAAATGAACTAGAAGGGGGATGTTCCATGGAGAGGTGGGTGGATACCAGACCTAAGTCATCACCACTTTCATCATCAGTGCCTTCGCCATCAGAGCCTTCACCATCGTCGTCAATGAACTCATCAGACTCTGAAACAGGCCCTTCGAGCGAGCTGCCTCCAGTAGCCCCCCCCATTGGATTTATCCCCTTGACAGTCTCGTACCATACCCAGCCTTTCGTCTTGTATTTCTTCATCCGCTGACCAACCTGCAGGGCGTGTGAGGTACCCACTATAATTCCCACGCTCGGGACGCACCGGCCGGCTGATCCATCCTTCCCAGACTTGCTGCTCGGATGGGGATGATATGTTGGCGCCATTTTGAGGATCCCAACGACACCCAGATTTTCCATTGTACGTTTCAATGGCTGTGAATAGATTTTTCAGCTAGAGGTACAAGTCTGTCAGTCATACTAATATAATCAACAAGGCGACAACAAACATACCGATGACCATTTCCTCTCGACTGCAGCTGAGCTCATGCCAAGCTTTTTGGCTGCGCTAGCATACACTGAGTCAGGGAAAACACCTGTGTTCCCCATGACAGCCCGATTTTCTTGAAGATGGTCCAGAAGGACTTCGATATGATGATCGTGCCACGTAGTGCGAGACCTCTTTGGCACCTTCGGATTCTTGGATTTGTGGTGCGGGTACATGGTCATTAGTACACGAAGAACGTGATAACCACTGAGTGCAGCGATGTTGGCGATACCAACAAGGAGTCGACGAAAAGTGTCAGCACTTGGGGGGGGCTCACTGGCAAGAGACATGGTACGGGCAAGGTTCAAACTCCGAAGGGCACCCGTTTCGCCGGTGAATCAAAGTGAGCCGTTTCATTATTCGTTCACTGGGGGGGTCAGTTTCCCAAAGAGAGTTCTCAGTATCAATTTACTAGACCAACAGGAACCCTGAGTTCGCCGCCACTAAAGCCACAAGCGATCTAACTTAAGGTTGGCGAGCACTACGCAGGACAACCAAACTGGCTCTTAGGGATCATCGGACTTGTCGAGGGCCAGGGCTAGCGTGACAATATCTCATATTTCCTCGTGGTTCTCGCAAGCGAGGTGTGACCGATCGCACAAAGAACTGAGTATGTGGGGCCCTTCTTCACGTCATGGCACGATCCCTTCATGCCTATTGATGGGGTAGAGATTGACTTCATGTTCAGGACCGCGGTGGCATATCCCGAGTATTCGCTAGTACCTGAATACGTCATAGCCACACCGTACACGACAAAGGCTGGTGGCGTCGTCCCGCTTTGCTGGGTGGAATGTTGAATGTCCGTAGTCACAAAGAAGCACGTCTGCATCAATGGTAGCGATCCGCGTCGCGTCGCGCATTTGTTGTGGACGGTGCCACTCTCAGGCTGGGATGGGACAGTATAAAACTCGGTGCCGTCTGGCTTGAGCGGCGTCGACGCCGTTTTCATATCGTACTCGCGCAACGCATCAAGCGGACGCGCCATTCGTACGAGGGGTTCACGTGTCAATCTGCAGCCCCGCACCTCCACTCCACTCTGACGAGAAATCCACCATGTACCTGTCTGCCACCACTGTTTCCGAGGCCGCTTTGACTATGCGTCGTGGCTTTGATCGCTACCGCCACTACGGGTTCGCCCCAGTGGTGCCTGCAGATTCTTTCAAGCCACAAGCAAACCGATCTGTGGTATGTGTTCGTTGCGACGCTCCGACTATGTTGGCCCAGGGCTGATGGATTCGTTTTTGTTTCCATGTTTGCTGCGCCCGGCACGTGCCGTGGAAGGACTTCCATCCCGATACGTTCTTCAATCCCATATGGATATCTGGTCCGTATGTCTTCTCGTTTGCAAAGGACGGGACCGTCGTGCGCCAGCAGGCGGGCCGCACGGAAACATCTTCTCCGTCGGTGTGGAGGCGCACTGATACTCCAGACGCAGATTCGCGCCCCCGAATCATCACCGCGAGTGTAAGAGGTGTCGATCCCAAACCGTGGAAAAACGTGGCTATCACGGAACAGGACGACGCCTATTTTTTGGCGAGGGGCCTAGAGGCTAGGATGAGAACACAAATGGAGGCGAAGAGTAGATTACTTGGGCTGGTGTATAGATGGCCGCCGAAATCGGCGGGAGGGACGTGTGAAGCCTGTGCAGTGTTGCGCCCGCGGCGTGAGGAGACGAGTGAGGTGGAGGATGGGTGGTAGCTGTGTGTCGGGGAGGGACAGGGTGTGACCACCAGCGGTACCGGCGCTGGCCCATTGCAGTTCAGGAGAGTCCGGGTTCCGAGTCAGAGTGGTGAGATATCGCTGGAGACGAGTATTGGACCCTACAAGAGCGAATCCGTGAGGAAAGGGTTTGTGCGGAAAAGCCTACTGTGACGCTCGTAAGATATGACGTCGTTCTCTGGAATGCAAGGGTAGATTTAAATATTCTTGTTTTGTGTAGAATCTCAAGGGGTAGTAACTGGATTGCGGTCGAGAACCACTGGCAGCTCTTGGTCATTTCGTAGGCGTTGTTGGAACTTGTTGGGCTTTGGGGAGGTTTACTAGAGCCCAGACGATGGAGGCACATGCCAACCAGGTCGCAGCTTCGCCTTCCATTGACATGGCATATGCGTTTATATCATTTGTTTTGTAACCTTAGGGTTGCTCGTATCCAACATTCAAGTAATGTAGTTTAGAGACAGGGGATTTCCGAACGTAAAAGGTAACTGACATGGACATCGTGGCTGTGCACATCTTCGCAGGCATGAAGGCCAACTATCAGGTTCGGTCGTTCCAGTTGATATATCTCTCTCCCTAACTTTTCTGTCAGTTCTCAAACATATGTGGAACAGTATACAGACAGGGAAACGTGCTTTTTACTCCGGATGGAAATAGCGTGCTGAGCCCTGTTGGGAACCGTGTGGCAGTCTTTGACCTCGTCAAGTGCGTTTGTAGACGTTCCTTGGTTTGTGACGTCCCTAACTATTTTTTCCCTCTGTTTATACTATGACCTTCTCTTTCGCAGAAATAAGTCCAGGACACTCCCGTTCGAGAATAGAAAGAACATTGCGGTTATTGCTCTCGCTCCGGACGCGAGTCTGTTGCTGTCAGTCGACGACGACGGACGGGCTTTATTCGTGCATTTTCGACGCGGTGTCGTACTTCATCACATCAATTTCAAGAAGACAGTCAAGGACGTGCAGTTCTCACCGGATGGAAAGTGGGTGATCAAGTGCTGCTCTATTGCCTCCCGTATCCCTCATCTGATTCTTGTTCCTTCATTTCTACCCCCTCCACCGTGCGTTGTAGGTACATTGCAGTGACGCACGATATGCATATTCAGGTATGGCGTACCCCCAACCATCTCGTGCGCGAGTTTGCCCCATTCGTGTTGCATCGGACGTACACGGGGCATCACGATGAGGTGTTGAGCATTCAGTGGGCTCCAGATTCCACGTACGTGTTCTGTCGCCGTTGTCTCCTGGTTCATTAACTCGGACATACTCCCGGATATAAAGATGTTTTATTACGACATCCTCTGATATGACAGCGAGGCTTTTCACGTTGAACCCCGTGGAGGGATTCCGTCCGAAAACATTTGCGGGTCATCGCGATGCTGTGATTGGGGCTTATTTTTCTGCAAAGTCAAACGCTGTAAGTGCTTGAGATCTTCTGTCTTATCGATTCTCAATGTTGCTCGGTCTTGAAAGATATATACGGTGAGCCGTGACGGCGCGGTATTCACGTGGAAAGCCAAGACAGACCAAGACGTGGAAATGGACGAGGACGAAGAATCCACACCACTAGCGGCCCCGACCTCGTCTGGCGTCTCTGATACTATTGCCAAGACTAGGTGGGGTATTCATCAACGTCATTACTTCAACCTTCCACAAACCAAAGTTGTCTGCACAACGTTCCATCCTCCATCAAATCTTCTCGTTGTTGGTTTCTCCACCGGCGTCTTTGGACTGTGGGAAATGCCGCAGTTTTCAAATATACATACGCTCAGCATTTCGCAAGAAAAAATATCCTCTGTGGCGATTTCACCCTCGGGGGAATGGCTCGCATTTGGTGCTCGCAAGCTTGGGCAACTCCTTGTCTGGGAATGGCAGTCGGAATCGTACATCCTCAAACAACAGGGACACTATTTCGACATGAACACACTCGCCTATGCGCCTGACGGCCAAACGATCGCTACTGGAGGGGACGATGGCAAACTTAAAGTGTGGTCGGTTCACTCTGGGTTCTGTTTCGTGACTTTTTCAGAACACACCGCTCCTGTGATGGATGTGGCATTTGCCAAACAAGGCTCGGTCCTCTTTTCAGCTTCACTGGATGGCACCGTACGGGCGTATGACCTTGTCCGATACCGCAATTTCCGTACCTTTACGTCGCCTTCACCCGTTCAGTTTTCTGCACTTGCGGTGGACCCTTCGGGAGAGGTAGTTGCCGCAGGCTCAACGGATTCATTTGAGATCTTTATGTGGTCCGTGCAGACAGGGAAGCTTCTGGACGTGCTCTCGGGACACGAAGCTCCGATATCGTCCCTCGCCTTTTGTCCATCGGGTGCGAACCAGCTTGCGAGTGGTTGTTGGGATAAAACTGTGCGGATATGGAGCGTATTTGGTCGATCTCGCGCCGTGGAGAGCCTTACTTTACCCTCGGACGTCCTATCCGTGGCCTTTCGTCCAGACGGTACCGAGGTCGCAGCGTCGACGCTCAATGGACAGATTACGGTCTTCGATGTACGTTCGAGCAAGCAAATCAACCTCATAGACGGTCGCAAGGATATCTCCGGTGGACGTAAAGCAGACGACAGAGTGTCTGCTGCAAATAGTGCCTCCACGCAAGCATTCACCAGCATGGCGTACACGGCCGATGGTACGTGCATCTTGGCAGGCGGAAACAGCAAATATGTAGTACTCTACGACATGCGCGAGGGCGTTTTGGTGAAAAAGTTTCAAATCTCGGAGAATCTTTCACTGGACGGGACAGAAGAGTTTTTGGACAGCCGCAGAGTGAACAGTGCGGGGATCAACATGGATCTGATCGACGATCGTGGGGAAGCAAGTGACCTAGAGGATAGGATGGACACAACATTACCCGGGGCTGTGCGAGGGGCGGGGGATATGTCGGTACGCAAGCATCGACGAGAAGCACGGACCAAATGCGTCAGGTTTTCACCGACGGGCAGGGCATGGGCGGCAGCAAGTACAGAGGGGCTGCTCATTTACGCACTGGACGAGAGCCTCACATTCGATCCGTTCGATCTCACGATCGACCTCACCCCGCAGAGCGTGCTCGAGGTGCTTGCCGATCACACGTATCTCAAAGCACTAGTGCTCGCATTTCGGTTGAACGAAAAGCCGATCCTACAGCGCGTGTATGAGAGCATACCACGGAGCGACGTGCGGTTGGTAGCGCGCCAGATGCCGGTGGTATACGTCGGGGCCTTGTTACGGTTCATCGCGGAGCATCTTGAACAAGGCCCGCACGTTGAATTTGATTTGGTATGGATCCAGGCAGTGTTGATGGCACATGGACGGTATTTGCGGGATAGAAACGTGGAGATGGCGCCGGTGCTAAGGGCTGCGCAAAAGGCGTTAGGGGACGTGCAGGAGACGATATCGAATTTGTGAGTGTTTTTTATTGGGTTCTAGCATCTAGGTAGGCTCATGGATTTCAGGTGCGACGAGAATACCTCGACACTCAAGTATTTGATCGATCAGTCCAAGGCGATGCACCCCAAGGAAGGGTCGTATGCATGACGTATCTTTGAAGTCGGGTCTTGGCAAAGACGACGTGTGTTCAAGAATAGACATTGTACAGATTGGAAGACAAAAACAGATAAAAGTATAATACAACACCCTGATTCCTCGCTGTTTCTCATGTTCGTTTTTACTTCCTTCACGCTTGAGCATGTTTCCCTGTGTGATGGTGGGGACTCACCTTGCAATACGGATAGGTCACACAATTTCCTCAACGCCGCTTCTCTCCCGTGTTCACATTGGAAGTAGCTGCACCATGAAACAAGTCGATAACGAGTGCGTTTTCCATGACATGATCGCAATGTGAGCCGGAAGTCAAGCAAGGATCTTCACTCACGTTCGCGTCCAAAGCTGTGTCTCTTGTCCACGTCTTGATATCCCCAGTAATACGCAAGCGTTGTCGCAGCGATGAGTGCCGTAGTCGCTATAATCTGTCGCAAACCCCGTTTCACCAACGTGAAATGCCTCGATGTATGATAGAACGGCTGTGCTCACGACTTTGTTCCTCCCTGGCTGATTGTGCCAGAATCGGGAGGAGAAATTGTCACCAGACGTCTGAGACTGACGCAAAATTGGAGATGTATGCATTGTAGTTGGTTTTTATTTAAAGGTGCGATCGACTTTGCTCTTCGATAGGGTCAAAACAGGGCGGTGGTGTGTGGACTTTGGTCGTGTGATGAGGAGTGTGCATGACTGATGCTGTCGGCTTTATTTAGGGGTCATGTGCTTGGGATGACGTCACCAAGTGACTGCAAAAGTCCAGGGTTCGACATCCACGACAAACATACATGCAGCATTTCCGCTTTCTGAATTCGGTGATATGACAGTCGTGTGTAGATTCATACTGTTGATTCTGGGAGGCTGGCCTGACATTCTGTGGATCGATCTGCCAGTGGGGTCCTTGCCTCGGCCTGGACTGCAATGCGGGATATGGATACTCCCCTGTAGAAGAGAAGGGAACGATGCACATAATTCAGTCAGGATCAGCGGAAAGTAAGAGCCAAATTCTACGGTAAGGACCAACCGGAGCTGTATAATATTGCCGCGTTTGTCGTTTTTAGCTGTCGATGCAGTAAGCTGTACCACCAGGCAGCGAGACCCATAGACGACCATGATCCCGCCAATCGGTCCTATGCTCGAGTATGAATTTTTTGAGGAAGCCAAGAGAACATGATCACACCAAGTAGCATGATCTCGGTACCGGAGGTACTTTGTAACTAACGTTGTCGTCGACAACAAATGCTTCAGTTGGGAAATATCCATCAGGAAGAAATATTTCGCAATCAGAAAACGGTGGCCGAGGTGATAAAATTTAGGGAGCTCTGCACATTCTGATGGATCACGGATTGGCTACTCCGTAGCACCGCAATGCTACGTGGCTAACACGTGTTTAGTTAAACGATGCATTTTTCCGGGACCTCACAACCTTTGTATAACCTATGCAGTCTGACATGATTAAGTGACATAGAACATTCTGGTCATTTGAAAAAGAGGCTGCACTGTACAGTATACTTGCCAGTGTGCCGTGAGCTCGTCGGATGTTGTCCTTGTTTCGAATACCGAGAATTAAATCCAAAGTGAACATGGGAACCGCTGAAGCGTCGACTGTCGACACACTAGGTCCGTACTCACCGTACGAACATTGATGGACAGCCACTGCCAAGTCACTGGCTGAGAGAAGTGCGCACGCATCCGTCGTGATCTTCGTTCTACAGGGCCGAAAACGTGCAAGATAGAGTTTCACGATTATTACAAGGTCCCGGGTACAAGAGTCTGAGTGTCAATGATACAATACATACAAGTTGAGTGTCCGGCTAACACTGGTCGTACCGCAGTCGGCGTCAAAACGTTCCGCACGTGCTTCATTTCATGTCCGTCGTAAGACGACCAGCTAAATACGAAGCCTAGACTTAAAGAGGCTGACATTTTCACAGGACGGTGCCCGAAACGTTGGACCATCAGGTCTTGGCCTCAAGGATCCGAGCATACACCGTGCAACTTGCTGTAAGAATTTGCTCAGACTTTCGTTACGACCTCGGCCCGTATGTGAGCGGTATATCTCTACGTTCACGCGTTCTCGTCATTTGCTTAGGCATTGATCCTCGAGAACGATAATCGGGAGTATTTAATCCCCATCTAATTCCAAGCCATTGATATGACCAGGACTTCCACTAGACTCCCGGACTACGCGTCTCTATGGATCATCTTTATCCCCCTACTTCGCTCGCATCGTCCTCTCCTACATCTCGACCAACAAAGGTCATTCAGCAGAGACAGTATCGCGAAAAGGAGAGCGAACTATTCAATATACTCCGTGCTGTCATTTATGACCTTACGGAAGAACAGGTACAAACGCGGCAAGAAATATTGAGAAAGGGTGATTAGTCGACCTCTGTATCAAAGGGAGCTTACTTGCTGACGCATTTCACTCCAGCCATTGACCTACTTTCAGTTACCTTGGAAACCAAGAGACTGGATGCCGAGGTCCACTCGGCAGAAACTTCTACATCCACTCAGCTGCGTAGGTCAAAGTTCCTAGTGCATATAGTGCAGGAGCTCATTGATTGTAGTTTCCTCTGCCCAATCATCTCACTGGCCCCAGAGTTTGCAGTCTGTCGTCGAGTTTGATGCGCAAACGGCTTACTATGGTTCCCCGACCCATGTTCAGCGGTATCACTTGATGCCCGACATGGACAGTACCTTGTCCCCAGTGACTGACAACTCTCAAGGATATGAGGACTGGTCACGCCATTTCTGACTTCAAACACCTTAGACTGTTATGTAGCATTAGGCCCATCGTTTCAGGGTGATAAACTGTAGCTTTAAGTATGATTCGCCGTGTATCCCGTACCAATTTATTTATTCACGGAATTGCCACTACGGTTTGTAGGTCGGTACCTTTACTATATAATAGAGATCGGAATTGTGCCATACTCGGCTTGTTTCAGTCATGTCTGATGTACCCTACGACCGCCTACCGCTGCACTCGGTCTCGGACTCAGGCCGCTCACGCTCGCGTTCGCGTTCGCCGCGTCGCCGTCTGTCCCACAAATCCAGCTTTGCTGTCTTTTCAATACGCCCACGGACATGTTTCACGGCGCTTAAAGTCATCGTTCCTCTTTTCGCCGTCGCCGTCCTCACCGGCTTCTTCCTCTACGAACCCCACATCGAGCTCGCATTTTACTCCCGGGAATGGATACAGCGCGAAGTCACGCCTATCGAACCTCTCCTGGGTTGCTTCGACCCCGAGCTCGTGAGCCCTGATTATAACGTCTCGAAGCATGTTTATGGCCCCAAACTCACCGAGGTCCACGCTGGCGTACCCATGCGTTTCGACATGGACTGTTACGACTTTGCGGCGACCATCCGGTCGCCAGCCGAACTTCAAGAACAGCACCGCATAACTTTACCCCCCGATCGCCGTGTCAACTATCATACGTACTGGCGTGTCGACCTCGCGCCATTTGGCGAGCGACAGGAATACATGCTCAAATCATTCTTTGCGACACAAAATGTCGACAACGTTCGTCTAATCATGTGGTCGAACGGAGACCTCAGCGCGAACCCGATCCTGCGTCGCTACCTAGCCCAGTTCCCAGATGTGTTTGAGCTGCGCACGGCCGATATCGTAGTGCTGGCTCAGGGTACACCGTTAGATGGGAGTAGCTTGCTGAATGTGAACGACAAGAAGGCCTGGGTGGACGGAGATCTTGTCCGGTTGTTGGTCGTGTGGGCGTACGGGGGTGTATGGATTGACATGGACTCGCTCCTCACGAGGGATCTCGCGCCCCTCCTCGAGCATGAGTTCGTTACACAGTGGGATTGTTATGGTGCGTCCTCTGTCATTTCGTGTCGTTACTCTGATATCGACGTTGCCTTTGTTTTACCCTCTCGACCACGCTCCTCGTTGATACCACACGTTCACGTATATTCCAACCCACATAGACAAACCGTACCTGGCACTCAACGGCGCCCTCATGCACTTCCACAAACACTCGCCCTACCTCTGCGAAGCCTTCCACATCATGGCCACCTCACCCCCACCTCATGCCGGCTCGACTGACTGGGGCGCATTGCTCTACCTCAAACTCTGGCGCCGGCTCCTGGCCGCACACATACCTCCATTCAGAATTTTACCGTTCTGCTTTAGCGACGGGCGGGCCTGTCGGTTAGACAATCGGCTGCCGGACCCGTTTGTGCTGGATCAGGATGCGGCACGTGGGACATGGACCACGGGGATGGGGATGGGGGTAGGGATGGGGGTGGAAGCAGGCGGGGTGTTGGATCAGACTTTGCAGAAGGTATTTATGGTGCATTTGCATAACCAATGGGAGAAGGTGTTCCCGAGGGGCGGGTGGGTGGAAAGGTTGTTGTTGACGCGATATGAGGAGAGGTTAAAGAACGGGGAGAGGTTACGCGAGGGTGAGGTCAAGGAGAGCGTGGATAGAGGAGAGACGGGTGTGTCAGGCCTGTGAAGCCAGAATTAATGATTCTCGGTGAGTCTGGGGATTTGTTGCACGAGAACAGAGGCGCATACTGGACATATTTCAAGTTTTAATCAGACTGATCTTGGAAACTACCTAATAGGACTGGAACGTGGAATCACTGCTGGTAGCCTCCTGCCGATCACACTTCATTCACCAACCGGTATAGATCAAGACGTTGTAATCGATTCATCTGCTTTACCACCCTTACCCAACTTCTATTTTAATCGGAGAGTAAAAGAACAGGGAAAAACATGATGAGGTGCCAGCAGCCCGGGAGTACCACGACGACGCGCTCCGCTCGGATGCCAGGCTAACTCTACTGCATCCAGTTTTCGTCTTCAGCGTCCGTTCACCAACTCTTTAGCAACTTGTCGACGATCCGTGGCTCTTCGTCCAAAGTCTTCCTATGGGTGGACCAAGAGGCACTTCAGCTTTTTCTTATTCCTGTTGCAACGGCTCAGTGTCCTGCGACACGTGAGCATCTTTGTCGTCGTCGGTGAATCGAGTTACCCAAACTTTGAATTCCCAATGTGCCTGGCTCCCCCAAAAGCCTAAGCAACGGTGTAATAGCTTAGTATGCGCGAGGGGCTGACGCTAGATGCACAACATTACCCATCGGCGTGGAATAGTGTGACAGTGCCTTTTTGCTACTTGATGATAGTCATCTGACCGTTCCCAGGTAAACTTTCTTGGAGTCATCAAGCACTGACTCCGAACAAGTAGCGGTTTTAACCTTTCACTCCCTCATGGAAGACCGAAAAATGATGACCCACGGGGTAAGTTGCGTTCTCGTGAACTTCGCAGGGCTGGGTCCTCCGTTACATCCGGGCTCCAAAGCATTTTATCCAAAATAGACTATCCACTGCATTCCTTTGATATGGCATTGCTTGTGTCAGCGCTATACCGAGGTCTCATGACAGTATGTACGGAAAATATCCACGAATGTCCTCTTATATCCTATGTCCAGACGGCGCCCGACTCCTTTCTCCACCTCTAGTATTTGGAGCTCTTGTGAAGACGCTAGACGGTGGTTACGAGGCCAATGCGCATATAAACACTGCGCATTTGCTTCTTAGTCCGCGTCCTACGTCCTATACCAACCTAGCGCACGTTCACCATGTCCAAACCTACCCGGGGAAATCGTTACGTCGTCAACCGCGTCAACTCCATCGCCCGCAGCCCTCTCGCACTCAACTACGACGGCAAACATGCCGTCGTAACCGTCGTTGAACGTTGAACTCCGGAATTTGCCCGCCCCAGCGGTCCGTCCCTGACCATGTCCTGCTTTCGAATCGAGCTACCTGACCGACCTAACACAATGGGTCAACGAGGACCAGAGCGACGGGAAAACTCAGAACGTCTCTCCCCAGAACGCGCCAAGCTTTCAGATCGGCATGGGCCCCGGCGTCCTCGAGGTGTTACGGCCCGACACGGGCCACAACTACGTGTGGACCATCAGAGAAGGCCAGGGATTGTACACGTGTGTCATTTTTTTTTCTCTGCCTTACCGCCGTTGATGCGACCTGTGTTTCTGTTTCGCCGATCTTGCAGTATTCAAGATGGTGACCTCACTGTCTTTTGGGGTCTCGATAAAGCGATCGACAAAGAGCCTGTCAGTTTTCGAGTGGGAACCGGAGACGAGAAGCAGAATTGGTTGTTGATCCCTGTTTGACGTTATAGCGAGGCAAACTCTGGTATGGACCTGTGTATTACACCCAGGCGTGTACTATCACGATGGTCGTATGTTCGAATCTGAAAGCATGCCATGCGTCTTTGTTTCCGTTCCGACTGCTTTTCAAGTTCGGATCCAACGCCACCAACTGAAGTCGTTGGGGTTCATCCAGGTTCGTCGAGAGCATAGCATATTGCGAGCTTATCCTACCGTGTACTATATCGACTGCGAAAACAGGTGAAGCATTTATACAAAAGCAACTATTGAAAAGCGACAACCCATAGTTTCATGATGAGCAACTTCACGAGCAACACAAAGCAAACGACAGCAAAGATCCTCGTCCAAAAAAAAAAATATTGCGAGCACGCTCAGGCGTCCTCTGCACCGAAGCCTGCATCTAGAGCTTCTTGGAGGAGTAGGAGGTCCTGTGAGAGGTCCGCACCTTCCTCTAGGGCATTCTCTGCAAACATGTCAAACATCCCCGTCCCATTCCCGACAACGTTCTCTTTGGGAATCCACGTAGCCTCCGACACGGGGTATCTAAATCAAACCAGTCAATGCATCAACTAAAGAGTCGCGACTGATTGCCCACCCATCCCACTTCGCCAACCATAGGTATGTGGCGTGATCCATTCTTTTTCGTCCAACGAGCCTCTCAACGTAGTACACTTCCGTGTCTCCGGTGATATCAGACTGGGGACAGTCGGGGCGTTTACAGATGTTCCCATGACGCCTGGTGGTCTTCCGTTTGTGATCTGATCGAAGATAGAGAGTTAAAATCACGGGGGACCACTTTTTCAAGGCTTACTTTGAGTGCTGAGGTGAACGTATTGTCAATTCAGCACTCAGCAACCAAGGCAAAAACATGTGACCCACTGGCACGGCGGGCACCCAAAGTAAGCCCCAAGGGTGAGCCTTGGGTCGTCGATCACGATACCTGCACACCCATAGTGGTACCAATGGTCACAACTGCGATAAAAGTGAGCCTCGCGCATGCGCTTTTGCAGCGGGTCACTCACCCATCGCATTGGATAAACTGACACATCAGTGACCCGTTAGATGATGATAACCATCCGAACACGGTTTAGAAATCATACCTGGAGGTGCCAATGCTCGAATTGACTAGGGAGCTCTGGCCATGTTCTGCTGTCCTGGAGGATCGAGTCCCATACTTCGTCTTTTTTCGGTGATGACCTCGCGCGATGATCCGACGATGCGGATGTTGCCTTTGTTGCCTTCGTCCGGTTACTTTGACGTTTCCGTTTGCGCCTTTGAGCGGACGCCCGCGAACCCTGACCAGCTCCTTCAGTACAAATAGTAGATTCTGGCGCGGACGGGACCGCAGAGGCCGGGACTGAGGGTCGAGCCTGTGATTCCGGCGCGGCGATTGCATTGACACCCACTATCCTACCACTCTGGATATGGTGTGTAATGTGTGGTAGATGTTTCGTTCTGCGCGGCTGGCAGGTTTTCTTTCGAGGGTTGGAGATGTGGGCACCATGTTCACTGAGGTCGCTGGGCTTTTTCAACCTCCCGCGAGACACGGATGGTTCCACATCGGAAACCAAAGGGTTGCTTGTGGAACCTCCCACTGATATATCCAACGTTTGTACATTCGATACAGATCGCGCGGCGACCTGAGAACCATGGCATGAGAATGTTGAACGGTGACACGGACCAGCCGCACCTCCGCATGCACCTCCCCTTTGCCTTCGTGATCCATATCATCCCGCTTCCTTTTCAGACTCGACGACACCTTCGGAATCTTCAAAAAGATCTTTGGCGGTGCCCGCCTCGCAAGCACCGTCAATTCGTCCAACGATGCGCGGGGACCGCCAAGAAACGGTTGCAATCTTGCGCGCCCATCAACCAAGGTCGCTTCAGATGTCGCTCGCAGGCGTGATATGGAGACAAGTGAGCTTGCGGGTAACGGCCGGCCATCCCCTTCAACGTCGTCCGAGCTCACGATCGAGGTGAGTGAGGAGAGTGAACTGACCGACGTGAGCGGTGAGCTGGGTAGTTCATGATGCTGAAGCGGCGGATCATGAAGGACCGATGGGTCGATGGCGTACGGTGCTGGTGCCGGGGTGAGTAAGCTATGGTCCTGGCCAACGTTGTTAGCTGACATCGTTTCAGAAAGGAGCTGTGATGTGTCAGGATGAACGGACGATGCGCGAGAGGACTGATTTGACGCCATGATGGGGAGCGATGTAGTGCCAGGTGCCGGGGTGGACAGGCCAGACGCGTCGAACATAAGTGTATGCCACACCTCATCCTCATCTTGTGTGGGGAGACCACCAGCAGATTCGGAAGGCGTCGCACACTGCGAGGGTGATGCAGAAGTGAAGCTTGCGAGGGATGAAAAACGAGTATACTCTGGGCCAGCGCTGCTGATACCAGGGGCTTCCTCGGGTAGTTCACTCTGACGTTGCTCCGGTGGCGATCGAGGCGTCGGAGATGGTTCGACATCTCTAGATATGCGAGACGAATTGACCTTGGGAAACGGCTCGCTTGTGACAGTTATCATTGGCAATCCTGCGTTCGCATTAGAAGCGGGAGAGTCGGTTACTGGAACACCTCCGCCGGACCCTTCATTGGCGCTATGTTCTGCATTATTGAGGGGATCTCCGCGTTCTTCTATGAGTTCCCGAGTTCCAATTTCCTTGCTTATATCCATAACTTCGTGCCTCGAAGCTGGTACTCCGTCCACCGCGTATGATGAAAGCATGGGAGTCAAAGGCGACGGGGGCCCAGAATAAACGGAGACAGGGTCACCTCGATGAGGCTCTTCCGACGGTGTTGGCGTCGATGATGGGGATGTCGATATGACGGGCAATTTTAAGAGTGGACAGGGATGTGAACGGATTGTTGTGTCGGCGGCAACGACGTGGTTGCGTGGCAGTGGGTTTTCCACCCGAGGTTCGGAGTCGTCGACAGAGGCCTTGAATGGGGGGGTGAGGAGACGGGATGCGAGCTCTGATGAGTTTTTATGACACTCCTGGACAAGAGATTCAGGCTCGGCACCCATTCGAACCATATTCGTAACTGGACTGTCGTCACAGTTGGCGCGGAAAGCCATCTGAGCGTGCTCTGAATTCGAATAAGGTTGCTCAGAATCTGATCCTGAAGTACCAGGGCCAGATGCCAGTGTGGCAGTAGCTGAACTCGAGGGGCACAACACAGAAGGAGCGGAAAACGTTGATGGACCACCGGACAACGACATCCCCAGTGACGTCATCGAGCAATCCACGCCTTCAGTGTGAGTGCAACGCGCGTGAGCTTGAGATGGTAAAGTTTGTATCTGTACCCTCGTCAGGGAGGACGGGTCTGTGGGGCCGGAAGAGGGTGCGTCCAGAGAACTTGGGGCGTCCGCTGCACTTTCCCTCCCATGAGGCAGAATGCGGCGAGTAAAATTGACACCGCACTGCGTGGCCAGTTCCGCTGCAACAAAACGGTGAGCTTCACGAAAAACTCCACTAGGCAATCGGACACGTGATTTTTTCGCCGATTGCGACCATTGTGTATGATATTTGACGTGGACGTGATGAGAAGACTCACTGGATATACCGACCGACGGTTCATGTGTCCCTGCCAAAACATTGGGGTGAATGTAAAGCAAAAAAGCAAAGAGCTGTATACACACCGAGATCGAGCGGGGGGGAACACGACTCCTCCAAAGGGGGAGAGAGAAAACCAAGTTCTGTACACGACGGGTCGGTTTAGGAGCGAGATCGGAAGGACGAAACACATACGTTTTTCGGATGAGGGAATGGCAGGTGGGGATTGTGCCCCCGATTGGGGTGTGGTACTGCGATGGCATGGATCGATGACAGTCTCCTGTCCCGGAGGAGAAAGCCGTGAAGAAGGCGATGAGGAAGAGGCACGGAATGTGCGAGCCAAGAGGGCGATGGCAGACTGGATCGAAGCCAGGTGCTGAACGACGGTTTCGTTCGGGGCCGCGTCGTCCGTCCTCGGGCCGGACACGCCAATGACGCGCTCCAGCTGCGCGAGACGGTGGATCGTCGTGTCCTGGGTGGCACGCAACGCGCGCAGTTGGTGCAGGGCATCCTTGAGGTCCGAGCTGATGGTGTCGAGCACGCTCGCATGCGTGGGTGGGCTGGTGGACGGGCAGCGTGCTGGGTCGTAGTAGTACCATCTGTAGGGCACTGGCTCTGCCTGCCTCGTCGTCCCCCTCGACGTCGACATCGATGGCCGTCTGCGCGCAACACCCAATTTATGTAATTCCGAAGTCCGACCGCCAAGCGTCTGTTGTGAACCGACATGTCCACCGACGTCCGTCTCGAGCACTTTTCCGTCGACGCCGCATACCGCGTGCTCGAGGTCATCGGCGAGGGGGCGTATGGCATCGTCTGGTCCGTGCACGCCTTCCTTCCCCTCGTCGACCCCGGACTCATCTCGTTCCAGTTCTGCCATCCATCAGTCATCGCAGCGGCGGGTCGCCATCAAACGTATCACCCCCTTCGACCACTCCATGTTTTGTCTACGCACCCTTCGCGAGATCAAGCTCCTCCGCCACTTCCGCCACGAAAACATCATCTCCATCCTCGACATCCTTCAACCACCCAGTTTCGAGCTGTTCAAGGAGGTGTATCTCGTCCAGGAGCTGATGGAGACCGATTTGCATCGTGTCATCAGAACCCAGAAATTAAGCGACGATCACTGTCAATATTTCATCTACCAGGTAATCTCCGCGCTTCCATGAAACGACGCCATAACGAGAATGACAGACACTACGAGCTCTGAAGGCGCTCCATTCCGCAGACGTGTTGCATCGCGACTTGAAGCCGTCCAACCTGTTGCTGAATGCGAACTGTGATCTCAAGGTGAGTGAGATTGGCTTGTCGTCGGCGTCTCTTCATCTTTACGCGTCAGCTGTGTGACTTTGGTCTCGCACGATCTGCACGACCGCCGCCCAACGTTGCAAACGATAGTAGCACTTTTATGACTGAATACGTCGCAACACGGTGCGTGCGTCCTCCTTCCGTTCAGTCTTGCGATCGACGCGTGATGAAGGTGGTATCGCGCCCCCGAGGTCATGTTGACGTTTAAAGAATACACGCGTGCAATAGACATGTGGAGCGTCGGTTGCGTCTTGGCAGAGATGCTAAGTGGGAAACCCATGTTTCCGGGACGCGATTGTGAGTGCCCCGGCCGGGCGTTGTCCAGCTTTGGGCTCTGGATTGCGCCGAGATCCGTATGCGCTCACCTACCTCCAAGATCACGACCAGCTGTCTCTCATCCTTGACGTGCTTGGGACTCCTTCCATCGATGACTTTTACGCCATCTCATCGCCCAGATCTCGCGAATACATCCGCGCCTTGCCGTTCAGGAAAGGCAGGGATTTCAAGACGATGTTCCTCGGAGCCAACGAACTGGTTAGCCTTCCGATGACATAGTAGCACATCTGATCGCAGCACGTCCAGGCCATC
The DNA here is from genome assembly GCA_038089855.1 of Royoungia palumana. Classification (NCBI taxonomy): domain Eukaryota; kingdom Fungi; phylum Basidiomycota; class Agaricomycetes; order Boletales; family Boletaceae; genus Royoungia; species Royoungia palumana. The sequence continues at coordinate 22,128 of JBBPLQ010000207.1, forward strand.
GACTTTTTGGAGAAATGCCTTACGTTTAGTCCAAAGAGACGCATAACGGTCGCCGAGGCGCTGCAGCATCCGTACTTTGAGGTGTGTCGCGTCGGCCGCGAACTCTCGCTATGCATGTGTACTTTGGCCTGACCGAGGACAGCCTTATCATGACGCGGACGACGAGCCTGTGGCAGACCCGATCGATCCGTCGTTTTTCGATTTTGACAACGGAGAGCCACTGTCAAAAGAACAGCTCAAAGGTTTCGTTCTGCTTCCATCTCTGCCGTGTGATGACGTCCGACTCGAATCCACAGAATTAATATATCGAGAAGTCACGTCGCGGCCACCACCCGCGACATCGTTCTTGACGATGGACAGCAGTCCGTGACGAGCGCGTCCGCAAGGACAGTGGAAAAAGAGGGAGGTTTCGCGCACTGTATCACCATCTGCGGTTCCTTTTTATTTATTTTATTTGATCGATCTCTGGTTGTTGGATACATACTTGTGTTTCGAGGATACCCATTTCGCTGTCGGTATGCTAGATCGGACGTGTGGACGCATCCGTACGATGTGACTGTCGCACGAGCATCGCCCACGGGACCCGGGCGTTCCCATGCCAGGGCATCTCGTGTGCGGAACAAGACGGAGCACGTTTGACGCGACGACGCAGACGCACTGCACGTCGAAGCCAGGCACGCCGGTCTCACTTGGACGGGGCGGTGGGACCGACTACGGCGTGAGTAACTGGCGAGGATCACAGCACGTTCGCCATGTCTGCTCCGCCCGTGCCTCCCCTCCCTCCAGGCTACGTGCCACCTCCCCCGCGTCCGCTCTACCGCTCTCCTCCCCCGCACTCCTCCACACCCCTGCCCGCACCCCGTGCCCATCGTCTCGATCCGACTCTGCCAGCCAACGTACGTCGCGTCCTGCCCCGCCGCCGCCCTATTTTTATATTACATGTACAAACAGATGGCACGGACGCTAGACAACCAAGCCGCAGGTTTTCACCAGCCGCCTTACCCAGACCCCTACCGTGCAATTTCTCCCAGACCTCCTTTCCCGCAACAGCCCCATCGTCCCCAAAACGCGTGGTCTCCTTCTCCCCCAGTCTTGGCACCTCCATCGCCCCGTCTTCCACAACAGCAGCCCCATCCATACCAACCCCAGCTCCAGCCACCCCCCCTCCATCACAGGGCATCCGTACCACCTCCCGCGAACTACCCTCAACCACAGATGTACCCGCGAGCCAGCTCTGCGCAGCCAGTCTACACCTCCCCACAACCTCCGTCCCCTCCCCGCCAAAGTGGCGTTCCATCCCTCACAGCCCCGCTCCCCACCACCCAGTCGCTCGCGACTGCCCTCCCCACCATTCAGCAACCCAGCCATGACCCTGCCTTGAAAATCAATTGGGCCCGCGACGTGCTCATGCTCGCCGATCGTGGCCAGCAGAACTCCAACTCGACAGACACCCCCCCGGTCGGTCCCATCGTCATACAGGACACCCAGTTGGCACGCCTCATCCAGATCGCCGTCCCCACCGTCCTCCAGATCGCGTCTGCCCAGCACCCCAACCCAATGCCCGTCTTTGCCGCAGAGGCGATCTACCTTCGCGCCACGTTCGCCGCGTCCGGCGCATATCCCGAACATATCCAGCACAACCCCCGCATCGCCTTCCGCGACTTTGAACAAGCTGCCCGCGCGGGGTATGCCCAGGCCTGGTTCCGTCTTGGCCGCGACTATGAAAATTTCAACGATGCAGTCCACGCCCGCGACTGCTTTGAGCGTGGCGTCAAGCTCAACGTCGAAAGTTGTGTTTACGTCAGTCAATTTTTACCTCCCTCTCCACCGACCTCTCACGCTACGTAAATTGCAACAGCGCATGGGCATGGCGCATCTGATGGGCCAGCTCGGTCTCCCTGCGCAGCCAGAGATCGGGCTTTCCTTGATTCACCGTGCCGCGACCCTCGCTTCTGTACAGGTCCCTCAGCCAGCTTACGTCTATGGATTACTCCTTCTCGGCGAGTTCTCCCACGTGACCGTCCCTCCGCAGTACTTTGTGCCCCTCATCCCACCGCACTCATCGGCCCAACAAGAGGCCCGCCTCCATCTAGAGCGGGCTGCCTTTTTGCACTTTGCCCCCGCTCAGTACAAGCTCGGACATGCCTACGAGTTCGCGCTCCCTCCATTCCCGTTCGATGCTCTGCTTAGCGTCCAATACTACTCCCTCGCCAGCCAGCAAGGCGAGGACGAGGCGGACATGGCGCTCAGCAAGTGGTTCCTTTGTGGCGCCGAAGGCGCGTTTGAAAAGGACGAGAATCTCGCGTTCACCTTTGCAGAGAAAGCCGCCCGAAAAGGGTTACCCAGTGCCGAATTCGCGATGGGCTATTACAAGGAGGTCGGCGTCGGCGGTGCCAAGGACATCGAGGCCGCTCGCATGTGGTATCAGTTGGTGAGCGTGATCGGCCATGTTAGAACATGTCTGACGTCAGCACCAGGCCTCCGATCATGGGAATGCGGATGCCATCGAGCGTCTCGCGGCCTTGTCTCAACCATCGCCCCAATCGCTCTCGAGACAAGAACACGATAACATCACAGAAGTCAAACTTGTCCGCAAGCGGACGCAGGCGAAGCAACGCTCGGAACGCGAGGGCGGTACGGCGAGACCGTCGATGGAGGATGGCCGACAGGTGGTGGACGTGATTCGGAAGACCTCGATCGCACGCCATCAAGGACAAACTGCCACATCTCCGACCGCCCTAGCCCCCCTCACGGAACAGTCGCAGCCAAGTCCACAGATGCAGCCTGCCGGCATCTCGCCTGCACAAGCGCAGAGACAATTTCCCAACCAGCACCGGTACACGCTCGTCGATCCTGGTGCCGGCCCTACCGCCGGGCAGTCGCCGCCGCCGCCGATGGGCGCGGACTCGCCTAGCTATGCACGGCCTGCGGGTCGTCCGCCTGCTCAGCGTGTAGGCAGCTTACCAACGCCTGCGGCACCGCAGGGTCCTTATGACACGGAAGCCAGTGGGAGTCCGACGCCGCAACAGCCGTCAGCGAGGCCAGCCGTCAAGGGCCCGACGACGTTCGCGGAAATGGGTATTCAGGGAGTCAAGTTGGAAGAAAAGGAGTGTGTGATCATGTAGTCTTTGTCGAGGCGTCATATACCTGCAACGATAACTGACTGTGTTTCATTTTTGTCCGTTTGTCTGATCGATATTTCTAGATGTTGTGTATGTGGACTTTGCTTTGTCGTTCCGTTTTGGTCGAGTTTTTTTTTTTCTTTACCGTTGATATAATGATTGTGGCCTGCTCGAGTTGTGGTAGGTCGTCGATGTATGAACACTGGCGTCGTTCGTTTGCTTCCTTGGCCGAATTGATTGATCCCAAAAGATACCGGGTGGCTGTGAACCCTCCCTGACATGCCCGACACAGCGACGCAGGCCGATACCACCCCGTTTTCCGCAGATACTTACTTTGCGACCCAGCCGGGCCCGAGCACTCTTCAAGCTGACATCCATGGCGTATCCGATTTTATCGACAGACAGATCAACGTGGGTAGAAAAGTCGTGCTTGTGACGGTGAATCACACCCTCGCTTTGTTCCCATGCGTGGATCTCATTGCTCGAGCAGAGCGGGGGTACGACGGTGCCATTAGAGCTCAATGTGTGAGCCTGCGCCTTGTACAGAGACTGGATCGCGTTACTCATTCGACGCCAGCGTCCGATTTCTCGACAACTTCAGTGCAGGTACGCTTACCGCCCCGTTCGCCGACCACCGTTGACGTGGCGCAGGCACCCGAGGTGCGACGTCGGCCGAGTACTTCTTAAAACAGGGCTATGCAGTCATCTTCATGCATCGGCAGTTCAGTCTCCAGCCGTTCAGCCGCAACTACTCCCACTCGACGCATCCGTTTCTTGATTTCCTCGAGATGGATCACGCACGTTCGAATGATCCTGAACCACACATCACGGTCAAGACGTCCGAACGCGCCGGTTTGTTGACCGTCTTGCGGGCCTACAAGGCTGTACAAGCGGCAGGGACGCTGCACACCCTCACGTTCGTGACGGTGAACGATTACCTTTATTTGTTACGCGCGGTAAGCCAGGAAATGCGACGACTGGGACCGAATGCGATGTATTACCTCGCTGCTGCCGTGAGCGACTTTTTTCTTCCGAGACAAAAGATGGTCCGTATGCTCTTCCACGTGTCGAGCTGTGCGTCCATGACGGGATCAGTCAGAACACAAGATTCAGTCAGGCAAGGGGAGCTTGTACATAGAGATGGATCAAGTACCCAAAGTGTTGAAACCGTTGGTGTCTGAATGGGTGCCAGCCGGTTTCGTAGTGTCTTTCAAGGTACGTGCGGTGATGCGGCATGCCGACCATAGGCTCACGTGCGGAGTAGCTCGAAACGGACCAAACGCTCCTCATACCCAAAGCGCGGCAGGCGCTGGAGAGGTATGGACACCAGATTGTGATTGGGAACGATCTGCACCATCGAAAATACCGTGTGGTGTTGGTGTCTCCGCAAGGAACGCCTTCTGGCAAGTCTTACCCCAACGGCGTCCAATACGAAGAAAAATGGATCGAGATCGACTCGTCACCGTCTGCGCCCCACAAGGAGATCGAAGAGGACATTGTAAAGGAATTAGTGACACGACATGATGCATGGATCAAGCGGAGTGATGCATCATCGTGATGTACAATAGACGCCGACGTAGTTGTAACTCCACCGCTCGGTTGCTACCAAGTTAGGGTTAAGGTTTATTTTCGGTGCCTTGAACGCTTTCTCATCCACCCCATCATTACGACCGACGATGACAGACCTCTCAGAGACGACTGTAAAAAGGTGCGGACGTCGTTGGCGTCGCGAGTGTGTTGTTCATCGTGTCCAACAGTGGCCCCGTGGACGACGAGAGTGACGAAGACGCCTCCGAGGCCCAAGCGCAGGTCATCACGTCCTTGCGTGCGCAAGTCACGGACTTGTTCTCCCAGGTCACCCAACTTAACAGCAAACTCGTTGCCTCGTATGATCGCGTGTCCAACCTCGAAGACCAGGTGCACGATACGTCGTCGTCGCTGCGGAACGCCACCGTCACCATCTCCTCGCTTGAGCTCGAGCGGAGTCACCACTTGGCTGCTCTGAACACGGGTCTGCTCGTGGAGAAGACGCATGTGACAGCGGAGCTGAACAGGCTGATGGAGCGTGCAACGGAGGAAGCTGCCCAGCGCGGTCAGGCCGAAAGTGCACGTCAGGACATCGAAAAGGACCTCGACGATCTTAGCGCAACTTTGTTTGATCAAGCCAACACCATGGTTGCCGAGGCGAGGCTCAATCAGGCGAAAAGTGAGCGCAAGGTGCAGGTAGCAGAGCAGGCGCTCAAGATGGCGGAGGATGCGGTCAAGGAGATGCAGGTGCAGATGCAGACGCTCCAGGGGGAGAGGGAGGCGGCAGAACGGGAGGCACAGGAAGCCAAAGCAACGATGGGGAAGGGTAAGTGGATCGAGCGCGATGAAGTACGCGTCGGAGAGGTGCCAAGGATCCGTTTCATGACCACGCATGCGCCCTACGCCGAATTTATGGCGTTCGTAGGTCATCTGAGAACCCTGAAGATGGCGCAACCGACTCCTCCGGTCATATCGACCCTCTTGAGTCAACCGTTCCTAGCACGCCTGGTTGCCGAGGATTCGTATGTTGCTCGAACCGATCTGTATTTGTTGATCTGACCATGTCTAGCGAGCCCACCGTACGTCTCGACCTCGCACCCTCCCTGAATTGGTTGTCTCGTCGCTCAGTCCTTGCTGCCATTCACTCCGGGATGCTCACCGTGGAGCCCTTACCCTTTTCGAGTCTCGTTCAGGAACTTCACCAGCACCCTCAGGCAGCGTCTACGTTTACCTTGTCTTGTGCCCTCTGTGGAGCGCTCATCGCGCGGATCCCATCAATGCCCGCTCCGCGCGCTACTCACACCAACGGAAGTTCATGGTTCAAATACCCCCTTGCGCTGGGTACAACCCAGAACCACGCCGATACGGCGTCGTCGGCAGAGTGTGAGCCTCCAGGACAAGTATACACCTTCCGTCTTGCCGCTGCCACCCCGTCTACACCGCCCGCGCTCACACCGGTACACAACTCATCCGCGTCGATGTCTTCTGTGACTGGCACGTCCTCGCGTGCACCTCTCAATCCCATGTCGTCCTCCCGCGTCATGCAGGCACAGGCGCAAAACCTGCCATACCCACTCTGTACGTCGAATTACTGCTTAACGAGGCTTCGCAGCACGTGTTCGTTGTGGGCATTTGTGCGTGTCGGGATCGTGGAGCGCGTGTGGGAGGATGGTGTCCAGCCCTCTAAGCCAATCGTGAATGGCGACGCCAAGGGGATCCCTGCGCCCCAGGCTTTGGAGAGTCGGCCCGCAAATGCCGCCGCCGCATCTGTTTCCGAGAAGCCTCCCGTTCCTCCGCGGCGGAGAAGGCTCTGGGAGATGGCGAGTGCGTTCTCAGAGAGAGCTGTCAGCTGGGGCAAGGAAAATGGGGAGGTTGCCAAGGACAAGGATAGTGAAAAAGAAATCGGCAGCACGAAGAAACTCCTTATCCCCCCTTCCCATCCCTCTGCCCCGCATGCTCATGCCGAGTCCCTTGAACCCCACGTCCACGGTCAGGCACCACCACTCCCAAAACGCAACGTCGTCCGTCCCGACACGACCGATACAGTTGCTTCTCCGTCAACCAAGCAAAATGAAGTTGGGTCTTCAGGAACGAAGGACCCTGCTGTCGATATAAGCGGCCATACCGACCCGGACAAAGCGGACGCCGATACATCTAATCCTTCCTCACCCCTCGAAGCGATCACCCTTACCTCGGCACCACTGGAATCTTCACCACCACCAACTACAACATCGCATCTAATGCTTACCGAGCCTGTGCCACCCATCCAGGATCAACTACCGCCACCCTCACCGCACACAGTGCCACTTCCTGTGACACCCACCACGCCGAATCCCATTTCACGTGTCGCATCGCCCACCCCGCGCCCACGTTCACGCCATTCCTCGCCCTCATCACCGCCACCGAGCTCACGCCCTTCGAGTCCTGCGATCAGTCGTTCACGCGCTGGATCACCGACACCGCGTACGGCGTCCCCCTCGCCTGGACACGCGCCCTCTGTATCGCATCTTCGAGGGAAGATAAGCATGTCGTCACCGCTGGCATCGTCTGCGCCGTCAGGACCTGGTGCACCACCGCTTCCGAGACGTGCGGCTGCGAGACGACCTGCACCGGCCCCTCCCCTGTCCGACAAGAGTGTTGGTCACGAAGAGGCGTCGTCAGTCACTCCCACCACCCCTGAACCACCCGCACACGCGATGGACGAGGCTGGTACGGAGACAAAAGGGCGCGATGGGGAAGGTACGGGGGAAACAACGGCCGCGCAGGCCGAGCGTGCACTCGCGACGGAGGCTGCACCGGGCCCGACCAAGGACGACACAGTCGTTCGCGAACGTATGGATGCCGAGCACCACGACATGGAGGGTGTGGTGAACGGTACGTCCGCGAGCGTCCCCTCGGATGCCGTGCCTGTTCCCGCACCCGTCTCCGTTTCCGAGGGTGACGGGCGCACGTCGATGGACACGACGAGCACGAAACGGTCGTCGAGCACCGAGGGCGAAGGGTTTGCGAGTGATGCGACGTGGGAGGAGCGGACGTGGAAGGAGGTAGTAAGGTTGAAGGAAGATATGTTTTGGGCTAGGATCGGTGGGATACGGGCGGTGTAACGTTGGATTTTTTTCTTTGTTTCTTGTTTAATTGCATACCTGGTCCGCGTATACGAGATAATACTTTTCTTTCCTCCTGAACGTGCCTTCAAAGGCCCAGCTGGTCATCGCATACAGCAGGAATGTATGCGGCTCGAAGGAATCCGTAAAGCACAACTTTGTGGTCCGTGGTCGACAAAGAAACCCAGGATCAAGACGGTGCAACGGAATATGAAGCGTCTTATGCGCCTATAAGACCAGAAATGTGTTAAATTGGACGAGTTACACTGTAGGGTATTTCAATGCGTCAGGTAAATTTAAAGCTCCAATGTCCCCAGTAAGGGTTCCCTATGTCTATAAGCAAGTCGTTACATTAGCCCAGACATGTTGCAAACATCTAAGATCTATGATTTAGCAGCGGGCGGAGGGTTACCCTCCGCCAATAAGACTGCGTCCTTTTTCCTTGGTTCTGGTTCGCCCATGGCTTTCTTGACGACGGAGTTGCTGAGCATCTTTGAGTACTTTGGTTGTACAAACATGGCGCTAGCATCGTCACGTCAAATACGGACAATCAAAGGAAGATGTATGCCTACTTGGCCTCGACGAGGAGATTTCCCTTGAGGTCCTCAACGCGTCCCGAGACGTTGGTTTTACGACCATTCTTCTCCTCCAAGCGGACCTTGATCACGATAAACTACCCAAACCGCTGAGTGAGTGACATCTTAGAACGAAGCGGTGTCCCAACCTGATCCGCAAACGTCGGCGCCCTGTAATTGATCGACAACTTGGCAGTGACGCCAATCTTGTCTGGTAAATTATTGATCGCCTGCCAGTATTCATTCAGTACTCAATACAAAGACGTCATACAATCGGGGTCCATACGCACTGTTCGCGCCAGAGTCTCGTCTAACAGCGTGGCGAGCAGGCCTCCATGGACGATTCCGTCGTGTCCACACAAACCCCTTCCCACGTGTATGATCGCGACTGCTTCTGTCTCGTCCCACCGGGCTCTTACTATCGGCATCAAAGCAAGCTTTCCCGGGCCCCTCAGTGCTCCCGCAGACAGGTTGTTCACCCGGCGTTCCTCAGGAAAATGTTTGTACGGGCGGGCTTCGTACCACTCATCGGCGTCCGGTGCAGCACGGAGCGATTGGAGGAGAGGCAGAGACTGAAGTGTACGTTCGAGGTCGGCTGTGTAAGCGAGAGAGTCCGGGGTGTCTGGGTCTGTGGGTGGGCCGGGTGCGGGGCGAGGGGCGAGGAAGGCGAAGTAGGGATGCGGGAAGAGCGCGCCGGCCGTGTAGGTACCGACCGAGACAGTGCTGACAGCGAGGAAACGAAGAAAAAACGCGGGCCGGGATGGACGCGGGGCGGTGGAGAAGAGACGGGCACTGCGTCGGAGGAGGGCAGGCGAAAACATGTCTGGGAAGAGGGAGCGTATGACTCGGGCCGGGCGGTTCGGACTAGATTATGTAACGATAGCATCTCGGCCGGATCCGGACTGGGTTTGAATTGTACAAGTTTATGTGCCAGGTCGTTCGACTTCATCCGTCAGCTCTCCTCAAGACCCGGACGCCAGCCTCAAGAAAAGGACAAAATCATGGTGAGTCAACGCGGGACGTTCGCAGCCGCGTCTCGGAACTCTTTGGCACCGACATACCCATGAACGATCGACCACGGCAAGACGGATGGCGAGTATCTGCTCTGGATGGAAGTGTGCTACCTCTAACCAAATGTGTCCACAGTCGGTCCAGCAGCATATTGCTATGCGTGTCCAGAAGCAGAATCGCACACAGCGAGGATGCTTTCATTAGACCGCTGGACTCGCTCGATATCGAGTAGAGTGCTAGAGCTCCGAGACACGGTCGCGATCGCGCCTGTTCATCCTTTATGAGGAACACGCGACTGACTGTATTCTCGTCTCAATGACCAGCCCCCCAAAGCTAAACCCGGTCCAGGCAAGAAACCCGCTCCTGCACCCGGCTCTGCCAATAAGGCAGCCAAGTCCGCGAAAAACCCTCTCTTTGAGGCCAAACCTCGCAACTTTGGTATCGGTACGTTGCCTTACCTACTGTGATGGACGATTTCTGATCAGCCTTACAGGCCAGGATATTCGTCCCAAGACTGACTTGACCCGCTTCGTCAAGTGGCCAGAATACATCCGTCTTCAGCGTCAAAAAGTCATCCTTAGCCAGCGTCTCAAGGTGCCTCCCGCGATTGCACAGTTCTCGCAGACCTTGGACAAAAACACGGCTACCCAACTGTTCAAGCTTCTCAATAAGTATGTCCAACGTTTCAGCCGATGTGACTTGGTCTCACCGACCGTACAGATACCGCCCCGAGACCAAGGTTGAGAAGAGAGAACGTCTTGAGGCCATCGCCAAAGCTACCGCCGAGCAGAAGGAGGCAGCCAAGGACAAGAAGCCTCTTTTTGTCAAATACGGCCTTAACCACGTTGTTGCCCTCATCGAAGCCAAGAAGGCCTCTCTCGTTGTCATTGCCCACGATGTTGACCCAATCGAACTGGTCGTTTTCCTTCCTGCTCTCTGCCGCAAAATGGGCATCCCTTACGTAATTGTCAAGGCCAAGGCTCGCCTTGGTACGGTCGTCCACAAAAAGACCGCTGCCGTTCTGGCCCTTCAGGACGTCAAGAGCGAGGACCAGCGCGAGCTTGCCACGCTCATCAGCGCTGCAAAGGCCAACTTGTGAGTTTCATCATGCGTCGTGTCCCGTATAAACCTGATGAGTGATTTTCTTCAAAGCTCTGACAAATATGAGGACCAACGTCGTCACTGGGGTGGTGGTATTCGTGGGTACAAGTCTACCCAAATGTTCCGCAAGCGTGCCAAGGCTGCTGGCCTGAACCCTAGCGCACCCTCCATCGGCAAGCTCTAAAATTGTCGTCCATGTTACTTGTCAATCCGGCACCTTGTGATCCGTTGTCGGTCGTCGTATGTATCCTCATGTGTTAAGGAGTATACTATGCACTACGTCATATTGTTACCTGGTTACACCACGGTGATTTGTGGGTGTTACAAGATGGAGCAGGGTGTTGTTATTCCAAGTCTCCTACGAAACAACGACTGCATACGATTTTTAACAATTTAGTACTCAGCGTCAGCCTTGGTTTTATGCTTCTGTATCAACCACAGATCTCTTCTGGTTGGAGACGCCGGTTCGGATGAGAAAGTCTGGTCCGAACTTTGAAACTCCAGGTTCGTAAGAGGTCCTTTCTCGCTGTGCCTATTCCAGAGATAACCAGCTGGCTCCCACCAATATTCGAACAGAAGCTGTTCATACGAACACCATCATCGGCGCTACCTCTACTTCAAGATCACTTACGACTTAAAACCTTGTCTCGGCATGAAAGGAACCAAGCACCTTCATGGGTGATGTCTCAATGCGAGACCCACGAATAGAATTCATATCTCGCTCGAGCTAAGCATTCTCTTGCCCCGTCGATCGTTTTTCAAGCGACGATAGTATGTCCTTGCCTGCCTCGTAGGCCGCCGCCTGACGTGTAATATGCTCGACTGCATCCTCGCCGTCGAACAAGGCTGCCGTCTCCTCCAACGTCCGGCCCTTTGTCTCCACCACAAAACACCACAAAAACACAACCTCGCACACCAGCCAACACACGTACACGAGCTATCGGCGGAGTGACCGAGGGGCATCAGCATCATTCAACTGGACCGGCGACAAACGGGTCAACGTACGTAGTATTTCCAGCCCATGGCATCCAGCGCAATTGGGTTCACATATTGATTGAACACGATCGCAATCGAGGTGACGATGTTGAGCACGCAAATGCCTTTGGCGCGGAGGTTGTACGGTAGGATCTCGACCGTGTATGCAATGACGAGTGGTGTAAAGGTGAGCGCATACGCAGACGAGTACAGGAAGATGAATGCAATCACCGCATGCGCGGCCGCGGTAGACTTGTGCTGTGCGTACTCGGCAAGGCATATTGCTTGTCCCGTGTAGAACAGCGTCATCAGACAGCCAAAGGTAAGGGAGAGGAATCGACGTCCGAGCCGGTTGACCATGTATGACGCATAAAGTGCGCCCATAAGGCTCCATATTTGAAGGCAACCGTTGATCACGAGTTGCGTGCTGGAACTCGTGATCCCGATGTCATCCAAGACTTTGGAGAGATAATACGAGATGAGACCGTTGCCGGACCATTGCGCGAAGAATGCGATGGCAACGATTATCCGCATGCGCTTACGGTTGCCTGGTGTCGCGAAGAGTGCCTTCCACCCGACATTCGCGGCTACGGTCCGATCGTACTCGAGAGCAGCCCTGATTTCATTAAATTCGAATTGTACAACTGGGTCTTCTCTGAGAATATTTTAGTCCATGGAAACTGAGAGTAGGTATACATACTCATTGCCATCAGCATGATAATAGGCAAGCGTCCTCAGAGCTTCGGCTTCGTGTCCCTTGTTTACTAGCCACCGGGGCGACTCAGGCGCCAACAGAACTAAGAACACCTGGATAACAGAGAAAACTCCCTGCAGCAGCGATGGCAACCGCCAAGCCCATGTATTATTGATCCTGAACGAACCGAAAGTAGTCCATGCGGCGCTAAAGATATTGGCAGAATTAGTTGGATGAACATGATAGTACATATGTTATACGTGCACGATAGCTCCCGAGTACCAAAGCGAATTATACAGCGACGTCAAAGGGGCGCGGTACGTTGGATATGACAATTCTGTGACCAGCATGGGAGCAGCATTGGCTGTAGCCCCGAAGGGAGGCGTTTACTTATCAGCACGAAGGAGCATGGATAGAGGACACAACCAATGCGAAACTTGCCTGCAAACGTGTTCCCGAAGCCAATCAAGAAGCGAGCGCCAATGAACATCCCAATGGATTTGGAGGCAGTCTGAATAGCAGTTGCAATACACATGACGACCGCACCAAACCAGATTGCTCGACGGCGGCCAACGCCATCGGACAGGTAAGGTGCAAAAGGATATGCTGCCAGAGCACCTATATTCTGTGTGCGGTTAGTCAACAATAAGAGGCTCGTTCCTGAAGGTGTGCACCTGGATGGCGTTAAGCAGGCCAAGGTTTCCGCCAGATGGGTAGTTGAAAGCAGATTCCCATTGAGTGAGACTCTGCAACCCATTCATCATACTGCCGTCATAGCCAGTGGTGGAGGAGCTCATCAAGCTACCAATAGAATTGCAATGTCAGCGGGACTCATGGTCGAACGCGAACTTCTCTTCCCGGACATACAAGAGAACAATCCACGCATGGAGCGTAATAAGCCTGAAAGTGCAAATGAGCTCACAGCGGAGCACGACTTGGTCATGCTCACCGTCTGTTATTGTACCACTTTCTTTTTGGATCGATAAAGGGCGCCAACTGGATCTCTTGAGGTGTAGCATGAGTACCCATGGCGTTTTGAAACACTGACCGGAGAAGTCAAAGGGAACGCGGCCTCTACGGCGTTAGCGTCACCTCAATTCGCATCCCTGACACTGATCCGAACAACATCCGCTGAGGTATATCTTATCTATGGTATTGAGTGAGGTATTTAGGGCGGAGACGACCCTTCTTGCTGGCCATCTCTCGATCGCAGGGCTCAAATGGGCGTTGTGAGTTGAGAAATAGTGTGACGTTGCACTCTGGCATGGGATAGCCTACAAATGAATGGAAAAACCGGTGTTCCAGTGATGAACCGGCTAGACGCAAGAAAAGCCGTTGGTAGAGGTTCTCCCGAAATTTTGGGTCGAGCGATCGCGAGCTGAGTGCTCGTTCAAGTAGTGAGTAGACGCGGGCGGGCACTTCCATAACAATCCATGTCCGTTCCCTAGTGGCGCTGCTGGCTCGATTAGATAGCACAAAACCTGTGTTCGGTGTGACAGTGTGAAGGTGGGTGAAACCAGCCGGACAAAAGGATCGTATCAAGTGCTGGCACGTAATTTCCGTGCTCCGTGGGTCACGGCGTTACGATTATGACACGCCATGATCAGCTCAGGTGCGAATGAGACGGTGACCACCATGAAACATATTTTCTCTCGAGACGTGGTTCTTCAAGTTATCGCTTCAATTCTGGACCACCGGTTGACTTGAGTTGACGGGGCAGTAGACGCAATGTCGGGGACCGGGTAGCTGGTGAGAAGCCCAGTGGGTTCTGTTCGCTCACTGACGAGTAGTACCCTGGATACGGCCATGTTTTGATCGGACATCAAGAAGGAAGTACACGATCCCACCCCACGATCATTGTCAGTAGGATGGGGCGTCATGGGGCGTGATTATTACTGGATACAGGTAGTCTCCTCACTCATGTGGACATCTAACATAGACCTGCATTAAGTCCCTCAACCGCGCATGGACCATCTCCGTGCGGCGCACACGGGATTATTCGGGGGAGCTGACCTTTTCTATGCTGCTGCGTCGTGTTGGTGGTGACCGGGTAAAATCTGACCACCAGCTGACAGTATGCTGCTCATAGCTGCATAACGTGGTGTGTGCGTGTCTTCTGATGCGGGTAGCGTTGCACAACTCAGCGTGCCAGGTGCTACTGATTATGAGGTGCATGGTTGTGTTGGTTATGGAACTGGGGCTCTCGTGTCGTCAAACATCAACCCGTTGTCCCTCTACCAGGTACGTGAGCAAAAGTAATAGGCCTATCTCGTCAATATTGAAATATTGAACTCCGCACCCAAGACCTGGAGAAACGTGTCAAGCCAAGAACGAATGGGCCCAGAGCTGTGCCCGCATCACATCAGAACATTCGAATGGAACAGCGTCTTCTTCAGACCTCTCCGGTTTGCGATACCTACTTCTAAGTTGATGGTGGTACCTGCGGTGTAGTGTGGGTTGACCCGATCTGGGACGACAACACGGTCGAGTAAAATGCAGGAGCACCGATGCATGTATGTTCAAGTTCAACGCCGCGGGTCGGATCGAATGACATCTCTGCATGTTTTGTGTCGGCATGCTGCTAAGTTTGCCAAGTCGACTTGGCAGTGGCGCTCATGGGATGTTTGAAATTGAAACGTTGCCGCATCTCTTTTGTTCTCTCCCTCGCCCACAAACTTGGCCGTTCTGAGGTACTTCAACCAGTACTAACAGTGGGTTAAATTTACCGAGGGTTTACCTGAGAGAGACTCATAGACTTTACTCGGTTATTTTATAACACCAGTGGCAGAACCTAGCACCGCAGAGTCGTTTACCGATACCAGACGATCACTAAATTCCCCACCGCAAACAGCTGGGTCATCCTCCGCCCTCCGAGAATCAACGACAGAGAGGCCAGTCCAACAACGAAAGAAAACTAGCTTCCGGGATCGTGCCGCCACCCTAATGGAGCCTGGAAAGAAAGTAGGACCGGCACCAACAGTATGGCAGAGTCTACGAGCCATTATACTAGCGTCGTGTAAGTGCTACAGAGCAGGCGGGATCATCGTCCTCATACTTTTTCTTTGTCAGATTTAAACCTCCTTCTGGCTTGTATTCCAATTTCCGTATGTATGCTTCCTTTCCCTACAGCTGTTCTGATTTGGCTACCTTAGTGGGCTCTACATTTCGCTTTGCCTGAACAACAGACTCTTATCTTTGTTTGTGTGTCGTTATCCTTTTCTTTGCTTACTATCTTGAGCTCAATGGATTCAATAGTCTCTTTCCTGGCTATTATACCTCTTGCTAAGGTGGGTCATGTACAATAAAAATTTCGCGCGTTATTTATGAATTACTAGCTACTCGCATTTGCTACGGATGAATTGTCGATACGAGTTGGGCAAACATTAGCAGGTCTGATGAACGCTACGCTTGTAAGTACGATCGTTCCGTTTTCTTCGTCGGTATTGTGATACCCCTTGATCCAGGGAAATGCGTAAGTCGGTCTTCGTTTGTTTCCTCTCTAGGCTTATATCTTCTCCATGTTTGCTTTAGGGTTGAATTGATTGTTTCGGTACGGCGAGTCCTAGCATACCCCTGTATGTGTTACAACCGACTCGTTTCGACAGATCATCGCTTTGATCAAGTGTGAGATAGACATTGTGCAGTCATCTCGTAAGAAGGTTCCTATCCTCATCGATTAATGGCTCACCGCGTTGGCCAGTTATTGGCTCTATCTTGAGTAATCTGCGTATGTTGTTGATTGTACTATCACCCAAGATTCTGTTGATTTGGCTCGCTGCATAGTGCTCGTGCTCGGCATGTGTTTCTTTGCGGGCGGCCTAAAGTTCTCAGAACAAGGCTTCGGGCTTAGTACGTGTTTACCGTCCACTTTTCAGTTGTACCGATCGCATCCTTGGACTGGTAGTCGCGGCACAAATGAATTCAACTCTGCTAACGATCAGTGTGATCGCCGTTCTTCTCCCGGGCGCATTCCTGATGGTCCAGGAAGGAACTCCTGATTTCGA
>JBBPLQ010000208.1:0-38172 GCA_038089855.1 Royoungia palumana
GAGGAGCGTAGCATGGAGGATAGAAGTGGTTTCCGTGTGCAATAAGGAGCAACTGAAAGGGCGGTCGCTGTCAAGAGTAGATCTGGATGATGAATGAAAAGATTATCGTGAGATGAGATTATGATGGCATTCTCCTCGTCGAAGCGTCCGAGGACATTGATAATATCGCCTGGGACAATGAGCATGGGATAGCGTTGTATGAATGATATGCACCTTTGCGAACGTCGGAGTCTGCCCAGTCGTCCTGGAGTATGACAGAACGGGGATGTCCGTGTGGCTGAGTCTTCACTGTCAATACCTGCCTGCACTATCAGGAACATTCCAAAGCGCATCAGGGAAGGACTGACCTTGAAGCCAAATTTGCCATCGTTTTCCACAGACTCCACGATACAACGGGTGGACGGGGCCTTCGTATAGGCATTCTCTGGAGCAACGGTGGACTGTAGTGCAAGTCAGAGTGCGGGTGAAACGCACGCCGAGTTATCGCACCTTGGTTTTCCGACGGGGGGTGAGAAAATCGTTTTCCATATCTTCCCAATCCCAGGTTTCCGCGCCCTCGACGAGCGCAGAAATGCTCAGGTTAAGGTCCTGTTTTGTGCCAGCAGACGGCACTGAGCAACTACGACGCGGTGACAGAGTCAACTTGGGCGGCGACCGTTGACATTTGAGGGGTGAACGTTGAGGATGACTGAGCGACCCACCTTTTTGGGACTTGCGGCCTTGTTGTTGGGTGTCACAAGGTCGGCCTCCATGTCGGCCCAATCCCAGTTCTCCGCGCCCTCCAGCAGGACGGAAAGGTCGTCCTTGGTGTCACGACCTAGGTCTGCCGTTGTGCGCCTTCGCGGGGACTGTTTCTGGCGGTCCAAGCCGTCCAAAAGGGTCTGCATGAAGACGTCTTCGTCGACGGCCATGTCGTGGCGGATGTCGAGCGCGACGCGTCTGTTGTGGCGTGTTTGTGTCGACGGGGGTAATATTGCGTGCGTTCGGTCGTTCGTTGCGCCCCGTGGGCCATGTGGCTCTCCGCTTCTTGACGCCATGTTCGCCAACTGGACGTCCAGCCCAAACACGTCCGGATCCAAGCCAGATCAGAAATCCATGTCCCCAACACTCCGCACCGACGTCTACGCTGCCCTCGACAAGCTCAAGCCTTGGCTCGTCAGCGCTGCCGGCGACGGCGTCTCCTACCAGCCCATCCTCTCCCTCGTCCACCACCACTTTCCTGACCTCGACCTTGCACTCGATGCCGTCGGCAACATCGAAGCAGAAGTCGCACTCCTCGTCGCTGGGACCACCAACATGGTGCTCGAGATGAGCAAATGGGATGGCATGGCGGGCGCGATGACGATGCGCACGTGGGTCGACGTGCTCTGTGACGCACATGCACGGACAGTCGACTCGGGGGCTAACAAGGGTCCCGGCAAGCGCAAGGACCTCGTCGGACGCGGCATCACTCGCGGCATCAACCAATTGACCGATGTCTCGCTCATGACGCGCGAGTTTGCGCCAAGGATCCAGATCATTTCCCTCCTCAAGAGTGGTGAGTCTGCCTGTTTGCTCTCCGAGTCGCGCTACGTTCGTCCTAACGACAACTTGCACGACAACGCCGTAATCGCACGTAACGGCAGTGAACACCAAAGTCCATGGTGCAGGGTCAGAGGCTGCGAGACAGGGGGAGGCATTGTGGAGCTCAAAGTTCATCTGATGCGAATTTCAGGTTTTTATGACTCGAATGCTTCGATCGTATGTCGAAAACTGCTCACCAAAGTCGGGCGGTAGAATATCTTTGAGTAACGCCGATTCGCATGAGAAAATTGTTGTTACCAGTCCCACTTTCTACGCTCCTCGTGGCTTCCTTAAGCTGGTCCTTGCTGGCCGTACATCGTGTCGCCGTTTCATTCGCTTCAAGACGGACTGTTGCTTGAAGGCTGGGACAAGCACTTACCCTGACGGTCGTTGCATCGTCGCATCACACACGAGCCGTGGCTTCCATACCATGACCGCAGCTAGGATTCGCATTCAGCGCACACCGAGCAAATTCAATAGAGCCAAAAACCGCGTGGCCGCGGGGTGCAAGGCTGCCTGCAGTCCTTTAGGTTTGCAGCCTATTCCAGGCTTGGCACCGCCTGTCGAACGCAGCCGGTCCAGTGGCTGTCAATGCGATGAAACGCGATATATATCACATATATGATCGGTCGCGGCCATCAGTTCCCAGGTCCAAAGGCTTCGTCTTCTGATCCATATCATCCACTGCTCGTTCCTGACGAGTCGAGAGCGCAGTATATAGTTTACGTCCTCGTCGCCACGTCATATAATTACAGTAACAAGCATCAACGAGCCAAGCGTAACATGAATTGCAAGACGTGGGTGAGAACGCTCCGCCCTCAAGGCCTCATCGTCCGTACTGATGTACGAAAGCAGCAAAAAAAAAAAAAAAAAAAAGGAAACAGAAAGTAACTAGTCGGAGTGTCAGAATACAGTGCGGTCGTGGTATTATGGTACGGCAACATGCAGTCTAGTTTACATAAACTGTCGGAACGATCAGCCATCCACGGCAAGGAAGACGAGGATCGGGACACGTACGTCTTTAGTGAAGAAGTGAGCCGACGATGCCTCTGACGTACTCGTCGCATCCGCGTTGACGAAGAAATCGTCAAACGCGATGTGTTCGAAATTCACGTCCAACATGAACGGTTCATCGAACAAGTTTTGTTCCAACCCTCCCGCCGTGGTTCGCAACGCGTCGGACGTCGAGGCGTGCATAGAGGGTACCGTGAATGACGTCGCATTTGGTAGCATTTGACCCGTGAACGTTGACGTCACGGAAGATCCGCCACTTGCCGGTGATGGTTCAAACGAGGGGGCAGACCCTGTCGAAAACGCCGAAGGGTACTGGAATCGATATTCGGCAGAGAATATCCGGGCAGGACGGGGACGCTGTGCATAGTTCTGATTTGGGACTGGATCAGGAACGCGGTAAACGTCTTGGACGATAGTGTACAGTGTGGGATCTAGGCACATTGTCTCAAACACGACCAGCGACGCACAGCACGGAGATCACCCACCTGCGGCCTCGCAGAGAACATCCCAGTATTTTGGGACAAGGGGGGTATTGTAGAGCACAGGCTCGTCGCCAGGGGCTGTAGCGATGGTTTGGGAGAAGTAGGGTCCAACATACTCGAGCGCGGTGTCCTCTGAGTGGACCGGTGCACCGTCCAAGAGGACGATGTAGGAGGATTTCCCCTTGACAGGCGACGGCGAGACAAAGGTCACTGTAGGATCGATGTTGCGAATATGACGTGCGGCATCCGATGCACGGGGGTCGGAATTGGAGGACCATGGAGCTTGTTGGGGAAGGATGTCGATGTAGACGGGCATGCGTGGCTCGGCAGGCTGACGAGGCCTTGGTGGCGTGAAGCGAGGCATGTCTGAAATCGCTGGGGCTGGGCTCGGTGAAGTGGCTGGGGAAGTTGTGGAGGAGGTGGTGGAAGGAGAGCCGCAAGATATAGTGGAGACTGAGGGGCTAGAAGACGATGGGTTCAAAGTGGATGGGTGTACGGAAAAGCGTGCATTGCGGGTGCCGGTGTCGGTCCGTGTTCGATAGCAACGGGTCAACACATCGATCACTGGCATGACAAACACAAACAACAGTTTATGAAGCAGCCCGCACACAGACCGCGCCAACAAAATCGGAGATAATCACTTACACTCGCGGCCCTCGGTTGTATCTCTGAGTTGTTGAAGGCGGCTACCTACTTGCTTGGCAGACCTGTATTTGCCGGTAGCACTATGGATATAGTCGGAGATGAAACGATTGCGCATTGGATAACGCCCCAGCATTCGTGTTTCCCGTGAGTCATCAGGTTCATATTCCTGGAGAGCTGCGGGCGGGATAATGAAAGACGTGAGAAACGCATGATGGAATGATCACTTACCCTTGAGCATGGTGGCTTCGAGGTAGGGTGGCCATACTGCCTCCGATTGACCCTTTAAGGTCTTCCAGCTCTTTCGACTTTTGAGTATGATTTGCAATATGTCATCCACGCTGTACCGGTAAGACGATCGATCGTGGAGAGTGCGTGCTTGAAGGGCCTGCGCTTCCGCCGGTGAACACGAGGTGGCTGTCTGGGCACATTGTGCGTTGACTGCGGGAAGATGCATCGAAACAGGCTCGACGAGAAACGGGGCATGACGGCGGGAAGGTCATATATAGCGAGCGAAGGAGGGGGTCAGACGGCAAAGTTCTAGCCCTGTTAGCCGGAGCTATGGACCAGCTGAGCAGGATGCCGTTGCTAAAAGAGGGGCACGTATGTCATTGCTCCAAAGTCGTGTCTCGCTCGCCCGGGGTACAATACACTCTGACTGGCACGGCCATGGGAAGCGATGCACCACCTAGGCTGGGCGCACGGCGGCGGTGCCGAGCGATTTGGAGGTAACGCTCACGGCATTCGCTTTTTGTTCTCGCGCACGTCATGTGAATCAGACATGCACCAAGGGTTAAACCAGGCTTGGACCAAGAAACGGGTCAGCATCGACCCCACGCGGACGGACGAGCAGCGCACGGACGCGTACGTGCATTTGCCGATCTGAGGATCTCGGGATCTCAGATTGTTTACTTTGTCTCCGGCGCTGGCGATACCCCGGACTCGGGAAATGCCACCAACACCCTGATCAAACTTCAACGTTTCAACTTCCTTCTCCGACTGCACCGCTTCTCCAGCTGGAGTCCGGCCTCTCCTGCATCCTTACCCGATACTGCCCGCATCGCAAGGTCCCCATTTCTCACTCTTATCCTCGCGGACAGCATTACTTTTACGATCAGCACTACCACCATGTCACCATCATCGCATGACGCTATGTATGTCAACGTGTGCTGCGTGTGACCCGCCAATCACTTTCCTCGACATCGCATATGAAGAGTCCTGTCAGCCTGACACAGGGATTTCCCCGTCGTTCCGGCGAGGCGGCTCAATGGAAGAACATCCGGGACGTTATTGATGTTCCCAGTAGAGCCTGTTGAGCATCTTCGGTTTAGGACAATTGCACGTTCTGTGGTGCTTGTCATATGGGCGCCCCGCGGCTTGGCACAGGCGTTGAGCAAACTATTTAAACCTTGTTCATTTCCGCTCTATCTCTGCTAATTTCTCCACTCGAAGCACACGAAGGTGCGGACATGGTGCACATCCTCTCATCCCGCGAGCCTACCCGGTAGTGCCTGGCCAACGCCGATTTGGACGGTCCAAATCTTGGCGGACATATGTGCCGAGTAGTTTTCTGATCAGCAAGATGGGACACGTATTGATTCCATGCACTCACTGTACATATATGTATACAAAACTATCCCATAACAATCCAAATGATGGATGGATATTAATACCACGAACAGCGGAAGCTGGGATTGAATTAGAGACCGGAAGATCCGAGTCGAACCTTACCGATGATGATACCTCGGCTTTCGGAGACATCTAATCCTGTCTCGCTAGGCATTTGGTGAATCCTGACGCTAACATGATAGTCTTTAGCTATGTTGCAGCCGCGTTGTCGGTCCATGAATGATGGGGGCACTCACCAGGTTGCAAAAATTTACCAGTGAGCAAAGCATTAGCTGCGTGCTCGGATGAAGATCCAGCAACGGTGTCTCGCCAAAAGTATATGATATGTCTCTCGCAAGTTTGCAACACCCCATCATGGAGTTCCTAACAAGAAATAATGTCTCTGGCAGTTAAAAGATCCACAGGTAAGTATGGTGAGTGAACCAATAATGGAATATTCTTGTCGAACTTCTCGTGGGCGAGCGCGAGCCTGAGGATACGGCGTGGGTTTCAAAAAAGTAGTTGAAGCAGTTGTGGCGCATCATAAAATGGACTGGATGAAAAGAGTGAGCAAGCCAAAGCACCATCGAATGACGGACCAGTGACGAGCCGAACCGTTCCATGAGGATATGTTCAAATCCATCATCGTTAGGTTGCTCGTTTCGACCCCACTTTCCAGCAGTTAGTGTGTGAGTCTCCGGTTTGAGTTCCGCTGCCCCGCGTGGCTTGTATGTTTGTGCAAGATTAGTTAGTCCGCCTTTTCGTCCCGATTCACTCGCTTTTGCGTTTTAGCGTGGCATGCTGAAAAGTTTGAGAAATGGATTAGTTCTCATGAACAGTCGTAGACTGTCTGTGAAGATCAAGAAATCGCCATCTTCGGAATAATAGTCAGACTCTAGGAAATAAGGTGGTAGTTTATTTGGTCCATATTGATGGATGGATGGAAGTCGTAAAGATGGTTCAGCATACGGATGAGGGCGGTAGAGAGTGAAGAGACATGCTTCATGGCGTCTGTGCTCTTCCACGTACGCTTCCTAAATGTGATTTAGCTACATCCGCGCGAGCGGCCAGTCGGTATGTTATCTGTTCGGCCTGGCTATTGAAATCTGTACATATATGCGTCAGAAACCTGTCGAGGTATGTCTTCAAGCATTCGAATGGCTTGTGTGATGTGCGTTGTTTCAAGAACAATATTTTGTTGGCTAATTGCCGCAGCGGATTTTCGAAGTTGTCGACCATCACCGGTTACCTGTGTCATCAGAGGATCCCACGAGCGGCAGTACCGGCATGCTCGTCCGATGAGATTGTTCCCTTGCTGCTGTGAAGTTCGAGTGTGAAATACTGCACATGCATAAGGAAGGAATTTTACATGAACAAGCCGACGTAGCCGGGATTTCCCAAGCGAGTGGGGGCATGGGAACAGCGGGTAGGCCAATCGGGAGCACGAATTCTCGCTATTCTCGACTCAATGGTCAACCGTGTCACCCATCCAGGACACGCGTACCTTGCAAGAGCCCGGACCGACACGAGGATATATCGTCTCGACAACCCAATGGTGTCAAGTTCGAGAGTATCGTCGTCTCGGCCGCGTGCCACTTGTCACTGGCAAATGGATGGCTACAATGAGCAAGCCTCAGCATTTCCATTGCGAGGAAATATACTTATACGCCGCCAATGGCACACAGGCACCATGGACATATGACACGAAGCCACATCATCAGTGTGGCATGACGTGTCAATGTCTGTTCACATGTGGATGATCAAAGTCACGGGAGACGGATGGAACTGCCCGCTCACAGCTCTGGGCCTGCTCGGGCGCTCCTCCCAATTATGTCACATTTAACCTCGGCTCCGGCCCTTCAACCCATGTGTTGCCACCGACCCTCAGCGCTGGCACTCCATGGCCTCCTCACCGCATACCTCATCCACACCGATCACTCAAGTGGAGAGATCCAGTTGGCCGTCAAATATCCCTTCTCAGGACGCCTTGTCGCTGGCGCCACCTAGAGCCTCGTACCTCGAACAGACGCCCGAGTTCGCCAGCGACACCCACCCTGGATCGGTCGCCCTACACTCAGGCAATGCCTCACCACTTCTCTCTCGACAAGAGAAACAGCTGAACGAGGCCTTTGCCAATCCGGATCATTTCAACCTCGGAGGGTCCCCTTCTACTCGTAAACGCTCGCTCCTTACTCGTCCCATCTTCTGGATCGTTACGTTGATTGCACTGATCATTGTGGCTGCAGCCGTCGTCATTCCTGTTTACTTTTTTGTCATCAAGCACCATTCGAATTCCACATCCACTGGCAGCACTACGCCCTCGTCGCCGGGCGGCTCCGGCGGCTCCGGAGGCACTCCAACGTCTGGTGGGAATGGTTCAATAGTCACGACCTCGGACGGTACAACTTTCACATATATCAATAACTTTGGTGGCTTCTGTAGGTCTTTGTTTTCCTTCCCATCGACATTCCGATCCGAGAGAAAATCAGCTTTGAATCCGTACTCTCTTGTTGAAAGTTTTGCTGTCTATTATGATTTGCCGTCAACTATGACGACAGTTTTACTGTAGATGGCAGGTCGGCGGTGGTGTGAAACTATTCGTCCGCCGACGTTGGTCATTGCTCCAAAAGATCATATCTTACATTTCATTCCGGATCTTATGAACTCACATCACTCCAATGGTTCACGTGACTGATGCGCTTCTCATCCGCAGGGGTATACAATCCGGAGGATCCCTTCAGTAATGATGCCCAACCAAACTCGTGGACACCCCCATTAAACACGAGTTGGACTTGGGGCAAAGACAAAGTTTATGGGTGAGCAATAATGCATTTCCGTGCTTCCCCACCGTAATGACATGATTCGCAGCGTTAATTTGGGAGGACTGTTCGTCCTCGAACCATTCATTTCCCCTGCCCTCTTTCAGAAGTACCCTGCTGCGGTGGATGAGTGGACGTTAAGCACCCTTATGGCTGCTGATACCGCCAACGGTGGCTTGAATCAGATTGAAGACCATTATAACACGTTTATTGTAAGCTTCCTGCATCATCTTTCGATTCATGTAATCATATTCGTTGCATGATTGACAGACGGAGCAAGACATCGCAGAAATTGCTGGAGCTGGTTTGAACTGGATTCGATTACCAATACCCTTCTGGGCTATTGAGAAGTGGGATTTTGAACCCTTTCTAGAGAAAGTGTGCTGGCCGTAAGTTCCGTTTTACGTCCCCGAGGCGCACCTGTTGATCTGTTTTGCATAGATACATCCTACGTGTTCTGCAGTGGGCACGGAAATATGGAATTAGAGTTAATCTAGACTTGCATACTATTCCTGGCTCACAAAATGGTAAGTGTGTGTTCTTCAATTGGTCTGAACACCACTATAACCCACTTTGTGCACGTAATGTAAAGGTTACAATCATTCTGGCAAGGAGGGCAGCATAAACTTTCTCAATGGTGTTATGGGGCTAGCCAATGCTGAACGTGCAATCGACTACATCAGGATCATTGCCGAATTCATTTCACAGCCAGAATGGCAACCCGTCGTTCCCGTTTTTAGCATCCTAAACGAGCCTCTTTTATCCGCCATTGGGAAGGACCAGCTGACCACCTTGTGAGTTACCAACTACCGCATTTTCCTTTCGAAAAAAAATTGAACGCAACTCTTCCAGTTACCTTCGTGCTTATGACATGATTCGCGATATAACGGGTGTCGGTGAAGGAAAGGGTCCATACATTGCCATACACGATGGGTTCCAAGGCGTGGGCAGTTGGGCAGGCTTCCTGCAAGGATCAGATCGCATCATTCTCGACACACACCCTTACTTTGCTTTCGATGGTAATGCAAATAACCAGCCAATCGCCACCGGCACAGGTCTTCAAGCAGGTGGTATTTGGCCCCAAACTGCTTGTGACGCGTGGGGTGACAGTATGAATGCGAGGTAATTCGGAGAATTTGTGCCCCTTTCACTACATCTCACGCCTTTCTTCGCAGCCAAACCGCTTTTGGAGTGACCATCGCTGGAGAATTTAGTAACGGATACAATGCATGTGGGCTTTTCCTGACGGGAACGACAGGAACGGCGAGCTCAGGGCCGTCGTGCTCACTGTTCTTGGACGCATCCCAGTGGAATCAAACAATGAAGGATGGCCTCATGGAATTCACACTAGGATCCATGGATGCCCTTCAGAATTGGTTCTTCTGGACTTGGAAGGTTGGCCACTCTTCTTGATCATTCCATAACGGTTCTTGGCTGACAAAACGCCTGCGTAGATCGGTAACTCATCGACAACTAACTCGGTTGAGGCGCCTCTTTGGTCCTACCAGCTCGGCCTGCAGGGTGGATGGATACCCACCGACCCACGATCAGCAATCGGTACATGTGAAGCGCTGGGTGTCTCCCAGCAGCCCTTTAATGGTCAATATGCGTCGTGGCAGACAGGTGGCGTTGGTGCTGGCAATATTCCTGCTAGCTCGATAGCTGCATACAGTCAATACCCTCCTTCATCCATCAACGGTCTGACCCCGAGTGCGAACCAAGCGCTTCTTCCGACCTACACGTCCACGAGCGCTGTACCCACGCTCCCTCCTCCCACGTTTAGCCCAACCCCAACTGTCAGTGTCGGCGGCGGGTGGTACGACTCCGCCGATACTGGTTTGGCGCCTACAGAAGTACAAGGTTGTAGCTACCTCAACGCATGGGACGCCGTCAGCTCCTCCATGCCAACGGCACTTTGCCCACCTGGGACGGCTGCGGCGACAGTAAGCACTTCGCAGATTACGACATCGGCAATCGTACCAACAGCACGCCGATAACAAGATTCAGCGTCACACCTTTTTCTACTAGACGGACTCTTAAGAGTATTTCATATATCGTAATAGTATATCCACGGTTATGCCACCATGTCGTGGAGCTGCATTTTCCGATTTTCATTATCGAACTGTTGCTGCATTTGTTATCGTATAGTGCTTGGACAAAACGAACGGATGTTGTTCTACTGCTGTAAAGGTCTCGGAATGGTAGTTACACGTAATGTGCTTTCACTTCCATTGCCCGTATGAATCTTGCTAACTTACCAATTCTACAGGCAACTGCCGCGCAGGGTTATTATCGACACACCTTGTAAGTGTCGGACATCTCGGTCGATCTCTGGTCGCCTTTCGGGAAATTTTCTTTCCCTAGAGTTTACGCGGGATTGCGGATATATTTACGACTGCTCTGGTTCACGATGTGACTCCCTGAATGATGGTCAACCAATTCAGTACGCTGTCACATCACTGTGGTGACCAACCTCATTTCTCTGACATGAAAACCTCCACCCGAGGATGATCAGCACAGCATCAGCGGTTTTTGATTCGCCGGTAACAGGGATATTCCGTAAGGCCCGTGTTCTATCTCATTTCGTCAATCGTGACGCGGCCTAGCCTGGTGAGCTTATGTCCAATTCGTTCTTGCATGCGGATGCGGTACGGATGACAACTGACGTCCCATATATGTAAAGGGGTGCTTCTTTTTTTTCTTTGTTTCTCACCTGAGACCTGAGATTTCATTTTGCTATGAAGATGTGATACGGGGATTCATATTCTCTGTAGAACTTACCGGAACACGGCAGGCGCCAAGTCGCCCTTCTCCCTTCCATTCTGTGTGCGCTTATCGTCTGCCTTGCGCAGCATGAACCATGCGGATGTCGTGTATGAATATGAACCTTTTCATAACTCGCCCCCCTCACTTGTAGACCCTTCGCTACGTACGCATCATCTTCTTGTCGGCCTGCTCCACATGCTGCGATCGAATACCAGGCATCGAGGATATGGAGATAACAGACGATGAAGAGGGACATCAAGACCGCATCCCCGAGCTGCGAGGATCTATCTACTTCTTTTCTAGGTGTATCAAAAATACGTTCGGGCTCTATCCAGATCTCATCGTCGTCAAACTTTGAGCTCAATCGGGCGAGCCCCGAAAAACTTTTTGAATCTGACTTATCGTTTGGACATAAGGTGGGTTGAGTTATGGATGATTGCGGCTGCCTCTGGCTAATATTACCCGATGTGTCGCCACATACAACAGCACGATGTCCTACGGGACGGGCCAATGTGACTTATGAAATAGTCTGTCAACTGTCGTTTGTTTTCTCCGTTCTTGTTGACAGGTGACGCAGACGGCCTAATGATGCGATTGGCTGCCACTCGTGCTCAAAAGTTAAGGAGACAATCGATCGGTGAGGATGCCTTCCATTCTTTGACCCTGCCGTCGACAGCACACCTTTTGCGCTCTTTGGGACTCATTGACACAGTAGATTGATTGGATCATGGACATTGACAAGTTGACAGAGCATGTAAGGTGTGGGTCAAGAGATCATCTCATCGGAGGTGAGGACAAATGCAGCCTAAACATGCGGCGGACGTGCTGACCATTGTTAGTCCTCTATTCTTTTTTTATTTTGTATCATTCTTTGTCTAACCGCCTGCATACCCAGTACTCTTCGAGGCACCTGCTTTTCCCCATTCCCCCCAGACTTCAAGTCCCTCTGCAAAGAAGGGCTCATCGTGGACTCTATCTTCCCGCGCCATCGGGGGATTCGTCTGCCTATGATAGCGCTTAGAAGCTGGAAACTTAGCCTGGAATTCTTCCTTCTATATTGGCGACGACCTGACGGTGCGCACGAGTATGCATCAGTCCTCGTAGCGCACTGAGAGCGCAAACGGTCACTCGGTCGAGGCCGGGATCAGCACTCTCTCAACGACCGCTGGGAAGGATTTTCTGCGTGTAAGGACGGATCCCGCGGACCACTCCATGCCATACTTACTGACGTTTGACTTTTCCAGCTCCGAAAACTCAACCGTGCGAGGTTGTACTAGGTTCCCTTCTCCACCGGGGAGTGGTGTCCGTGTGTAATAATTATCAGACGGTGTCTCCTTACACTACTGCTATCCGGCTTCTAGTTTTGACAAAACGACATCCTGATAGCCTCAGCATTATTTGGGAGGCTTTATTTGAAGAATCTCGACGACCCGGCTCTCAAATTTCAAGGGCGACGCAAGGGTCGCGGTAGCCTGTGACCGGCAGATGTCATCGTGTCCTTACGAGTCACGACGTGGTCGTATCGATGACTACCTAGCTGAGTGGCCCAAGGTTTTATCAGGGGAACAAGCAGTCTTCCACCGAGGTACAGGCCTGAGCAAGAAGCTCGGTTAGCGCCACAGATAGCCGCAGCGCTACCGCAGCGCACCCTCGGCCAAGGGACAAGTGTTGGAGTCAAAAGCCATTATTCGGTCTAACATGAGGGGGTCCAGATCGACCGACCCAGGCGAGGACCCGAGCAATAATGAGCCAATCCCTTAATCCGTTCCTCCATTCCCGCATAATTCAACCACGAGCCGTATCTTGAACGTACATTCCACAATATGATTGAATGGTGCGTATAAGCGTTTGCCTCTCGGCTTCCTCCGCTCCATTGTGACAAGTCGTCAATTTTATCGGAAATCTAACTAACGTTTATTCTGATTTATTTGCCTCTTTCGCCGCCACTTTGCGATGTAACGTCAGGAGATTCGCCCAGCTAGTACTTACGCGACCGCACGCTTTCATCCAGGTCCGCCTAACCCCACGTGGCATGAGCATAATCCCCCAACACTGCCACCATGGCGCGGTGCATCACAGCACCTGCGTGGACGGGATTCTTCTTCGGGACGGTGTGGGAAGGTGCCTTCCGAGTAGAGACTCCGCGATAGACTCGGGAGCTCGAGGTCATCAAATCCGAGTCCTAGGTAGCGGTCTTCCTATATCGTCTCTACTCATCGGCACCTCGTACATTTACTCGATTATGCACCTGATTAAGATGATCTGTTATAGCTTGGTCTCCGTGCCTATCTCCACGCTTTGGGTGGCCCCACTGCCATGCTAACTCGCATTTCTCAGCGCTTTCTTGCAGTCATTATCTCTTTGGGCAGGACTGGGGACTTCCATCCTTACCTATACTTATTGTCAGAAGACCTGACTTTCTATCAGGTGCCGGCTAACATCATCGAGCAATTCCTGGTCGACATCCTTTGTACAAACGATACTTGCGCTATTATGCCGCTGCGCGTGGCGCGTCGTGATGGGGGGCTGAGCTACAAGCAATTATCTTACCCGGGCTCTCCGACCACCGCAGGGTACATGTTTTGGAGAGTCTAGAATCTTTAGATGGTAGTATAATAAAACTACTAGACGAGCGAAAAATTTGTCGCAAGGCGTTTCATGAGATGAAAGAGCCCTTCGGCTGCTTACCAGCACAGAGCACAGCCACTCAACTACAATCAGCGGCCCTTCAACTTCTGTTTGCACTGGCGACCCGACTTGCGCAATGGTCCAATTAAGATCAGCAACAAAGAGGAAAGCGTCAGAACAAGTAAACGACGACGATAAGGGGCTCGCCGGGGCGTCATCCCCAGAAGGTCATGTCCATGCGCCAACCAAGAAGCGCGGGCGAATGAGTCCGGCGGCTAAGAAGCGACAAGCAAGGGAGTATAGAGGGTTAGGCCAGATGTGTATCGATGAATTATACATCGTATGTCGATCTTTTTTTTCTTTTTGCTTCTTCTCTCGCGTTTTGACCATTCCCCGATCGCATAAATGATAGATTTTCACGTACATTTATCCGATGGACCTCCTCAATCTTGCACGCACGTGCAAATATCTCCGGAACCTCTTGATGCACAAATCATCTTCCCAGTTTATTTGGAAGACTGCTCTTGGCCGAGTCGAAGACTTACCTGACTGCCCGACGGACTTGACGGAACCCCAGTACACGAACCTCGTTTTCTATACACATTGTCACGTGAGTACGGTTTCCTCAACACGGTCCAACACCTGAATGGCAGCAAAGTACTGTGACAAACCAGCAAAACTGATTCTTTGGAACCTCCGCCGGAGATACTGCCCAGCTTGCAGAGTCCAACGGTATGGTTGCTTCTGTTTTTGAGGAGCCGACCTCACGTACCTCGTAGGCTTACTCGTCTTCACACCCATGATCGTCTCATTTGGTGTAAGCCTTTCGTACCCTGTGACAACCTAACACTAGAGCATGGTGGTACGTGGCGCCACTACGAAAATTACTACACTTATACGACATCTTAGGTTCTGCACTACATACGGATCGAGATCAGCTTGAGTCATTTATGCTTGAATATGATTCGTCGCCGAACAAACAACAGTTTCTGGAAGAAAAACGCAAAGAGTGCCAAAATATATCCAAGGTCTGATAGATACCCCCTTCCTGACCAAGCTCTGACTAGGTTGACAGCACGCGCATGAATGTGCCCGGTGGCAACGACGGCAGGGACGAGGAAAAAGATTCGACTTGGAAATCCTTCGGAGGGAACGCCAGAAAAGGTTGGACGTTCCTCTCAAATAACCGGAGTCCTGATCCGTATGCTGTGTAGCATCCTCGAGCGTCTCGAGGAGCGTGGGTATGGTCCCGAGCTTGCGCACTTTGGGGAAAATTACATTCAAAGTTCCTACCAATCTGCTTTTAAGCCACACAAACGTTTAACGGATAGGGGTCAGTTTTCCTCATAATCCCAAGTCGGAAGCTAAGGGAGATCTTCTGGTTAGAGTGGGAACAAATGTGGCCCGAATGGGCTATTGTTATGAGCGAGTACCGGTCGCAGCGACTGAATGCAACTTGTCATTACGCACGCCGAAAAGTTTTGGTGTTCGAATACGACAAGTATGTGATTGGGAGCCAGACTCCAGACACATCAGCATTTGGCCTGCTCCCGCATGTAGCCGATCTCGCTTCTTTCCCTCCCTTTGAAAGTATAATCAAGGCACCCGAAGAGACTCAGATGGATCATGAACCATTCGCATCCGCGTTTGCACAGTTGCCCATATTCCTCGACGACTGGAGGAAGCAACTAGACGTCAAGATCGCCGAGTTAGTCAGAATACCTACCCTTCTGACTCGGCAAGACACTTTCCATTGTCTTGTGGCGTCAAGTAGCCCACCGAGCGAAGAATCATACCCAAAGGGTTTAGCCAAGCTTCACTTAGCCTGTGCTTTGTTCAGGGCATGTGGGAAGGACCTTTTTATGCATCCTGACGTACTTTCAGCTTCGATGCATCATACAAAATATCCTCCCTATCCAGGCAAACAAACGAGTGCTGGCAGCACTGAAAAACGATTGCATGTTCGTTTTTTGGAAGAAGCCCCCTATATAGTTTATGCATGTGGACTAAATCCAAACACGGCCACGGCAGATGATATGGACCGCAGGAATGCTCGACTAAAGTGCCTAGTTTGCGAGAGTCCTCATACCATTATCATGGACTGGAGAAATGCAGTGAGTATATCCCTTTCGGACAATTCATTAAGAAACATAACCCTCACTGTTGTGAATGTGAATTAGATGCTACACGCATGTGACCTTCACATGCTAAGTAACAGAACCTTGGAGCCCTTGTGTGAATTTTCACGCTGGCAGGTTATCAGCGATGACCACATCGACGCAATTCGGGCCGTCGAAGAGGCCGCCGAGAGACAACCGCGAGATTATTGGCACCAGTGCCTGCTGTGTCGACCCCGTGTTGGGGATGCCATGTATGGAACCTTCAGATCTCACATGTGGAACATGTAAGTGTGTCGTCGTTCTCGTATGCCCCTGGTGATACTTGTGGTAACAAATGCGTCTGCAGTCATGGGCTGGACGTGAGAGATCTCAAGGAATATGTCCATTATAAACGCTTGGGGTTTGAAGACAATCGTTGGTCGAACAAGGTAGAGATGGTGGAAGATGAAGGACAGGTGACGTTTCGACTTCGATGTCACTAAGTACGCCAGAGTTGCACATATTTGCACGTCGCAGCGGAAATGCCAACCAATAGTTCGACGACACTGCTGAAAGACGGCTGGAATGATTCGGATGGAACTTGCTGCAAGTTGAAGGCGAGTCTCACATTGGATTTAGTACCGGTGCATACAAGTCCACTACACGTAGTTTGGCGACCGCTGGCAGGCTCTAGGAGGACTGTATAAATACTGACGTGCTTGCTTTGTTGCCAATGGTGAAGAGTAGTTCATAATGTTGATTCTACTTCGCTGACACGATCACCAAATTCCATGTATGTCCCGGCGGATCGTCATACAAACAAAGAAGTCAGATTATGGAGAGAATACATATGTAGCAAATGAAACCAAAGGTCTGAGATGCAGTAAGTAAACAGTTTGGAACGTTTGATATACAAGAAAGTAGAAATCGGAAACCAACTGGCCAAGGTACTAATTTGGCATTCTGCTGCGGAAGTACCGGGTATACTTAAGTGAAGACGGAGTCGCGAACGATACACTATTCTTCTGTTCAGGCTTGGCCTACACCGTGTGAACTAAGTGGCAATGATTGAAGGAAAGGCTGATAGACTCTTCAACGAGTCCCTCGAGAATCGAGCCGTTGCTCATATCTTGTCTATCAGGAAGAGGGAATGTCACTGGCTTCTGTCGGAATCTGAGCAAAATTCGTCGTGAGCAAGGTACTTAAAGGTTACGACCGGAGGTGGTACTCACGCGTGGCGCGAGCCTAGGGTTACCCGGCCAACGATGCTCATCAAGATCTAATTCCTCGGCAATGACTGACGACGCTAGAGCACCGTAGCGGCACCTCAACATGGACTCCAATTCGAGATGGGACCGAGGAATGCTTGGTTGCAAGGGAGTATAATTCGGAGTGGGAGGTGGCGGTGGCGGCAAAGGAGGATCGATGAGCTCACTGTGTGAGATGTCGCCGTAGGTAGTGAGGGTATGGTCATCTGCTGCTGCTCCACTTTGTGGCATGAACGGGTCCGAAGCGTATCCAGAGTCTGACTGGATGATAATGTGGATGGATGGGAGGTCGGGGTGGCGCGTGGGTGGTGAAAACAACAGGTGGGGGGGCCTGATAGTTATATGCGTTGATTGTACATCCGCGAACCCGAGCGTTCTCTTGGGAGCGGGGGTATCCTGTCCAATATCAAGACGAATGACAATTCAGCGGCTCGGATTGAAGGAAAGGTTTGCAACACCTACAGGAAGGGCTTGGTTGACAGAGATGAATGTTTTTTCGGAAGACATGATAGTGAAAATGGTGATAGAACGATCTGCTAGGAAACACCCAGGTTTTATACCCTCCAGTTGTGTTGTGGACACTGACTCGCTGCGTGGGTGCTATTGTTCACAGTGGGTGGACAACCGCTTTGATAAAGGGCCGGCCACAGAATTTAGACGTGTGGTGACACCACGATCCGCCATGGTCGTTAGAGCTCGTGTTAAACCAATCCAAGCACTAATTGTGGCTCGGAAATGAGTGAACCTGTCAACCAGACAACCCGATGCCGGCGTCAAAAGGCCAGTCATACTGATTGAGTGGTCCTAGGCTGGGATCCCCAATGACCACTGATGATGATAGACGAACCTATGTTTGACAGAACATAAAACAACCTTGCCGACAAGGCAGCAGAGTGGAGCGACTAGAACATTGGAACTCAGAATCGTTCTTGCGTCTTCAACCAATTGTCAAGTTAGCTGCGACACCTCGCTCAGGCTGAGCGGATCAATATCTGAGACTGTGCCTACGTGATTTAGACTCCTCGTCGAACCGATCCGGGAGCCCGGGGCGTGGTGTGTTGGTGACCATGCCTGAGTATAACGACGAGTTCCCGGCCCCACACGAACACATCAAAAAGGAGGACATTGCCTCATAATCGTCAGCTTTTGCACTGCGCTGCACGTCCATTCGTTATGCAGTCAGAAATCGAAAGAATAGTTGATTCAATTCAAGTCCATTGAAGCAAAGACAAGCGGTCAAGGTAACGACACAACGATGAAGAAGCATACCTACGAAAAGCATATACCCACAAACCCAAATCTCAATACTCGACGGCGTCTTCGTCATCAGCACGCATACCGCCAGATTCATCTTTCCGCTCCGACTCCACGGACTCCGGTTCAGGCTTTGGTTCTTCATCCACTTCCATGTCGGCGTCTGGGTGTAGAGTGAGCTCATGCCTGAGTTCTGAAGACTCTTCCGCCATTTCCTTATCCTCGCACTCCATCTTCGAAGTTTCATCGCGCTCCTTTTTGCGACGAGCATCCTCTTCGGCGACACGTTGTCGGAATTGCTTGATCTCTTCAATGCCAGCGGTGCGTTCGTCACGGAAAGCCTCCCACTCCCTCTCAGCTGCCTCCGTGACCTATCGGAGGCAGTAAGTATCAAATATAGCAAGCACACATCAAACAAAGCAGAAAGCTAGACTTCGAAAGAAGTATTCCAGGCCACGTACCTCCCCCTTTCGCCGTGCAAGAAATGCCTCTTGGGCGGGTGTTAGGACAGCTGGAAGGTAGTACAGGGGTGGTGGATGAGAACGTGAAGGAGGCGCTAGCGGATTGGTTGACGGAGGTGAAGATGCGTCGAATGATGGTATGATATCGGATGTCAACAAAAAATTGCTTAATAATGGGAGCCGTACGCGTCGAAGTTTATGCTGGAAGACGGATTGGCATGCGTGAGCACCGACGAAAAGTAAAGGATGGCTCGTACAATGGAGTCTTTGAGTTGAAGTTCCTCTTCTTTCCTGTTGGCGGCGGTTTTGTCCTTCTTGGCTTCTTCTGCTCGCCTAACAGAGTCAGTCTCTTTCCGTAGCTTATTTTGTAGTCTCTGCTCAATGAGTTGTCGTTTTTTTGCCTGAGGACCCAACCATCAGCAAAGTTTTGAGTGAGTCGAAAAGAAAAAACGCACGGCTTCACTCGCGTTCCTCTCCTTGTCCTCGTTCTTTGCCTTGTTCAACGTGCCGAGTACAATACCAAACATGCTTTTACCGCGTTTGCGTTCACCGGATAGGACGGTGAGATCAATCTTGGGTCGCCTCTTGTTAGCGGTGGCCATCGCCGCTGGTGCTGTTGGAGGTTCGTGCATCCTGGCATCCTGAGTGTCAGCCTGGACCTCTTGTGTAGATCTACGAGTAAATCAGCTGGTAAAAAAGTATATTCATGGGTGGTGGTTGGAAGGACGAACTCTTCTGCAGACATTCGACCTTTTATCTCTGTCGGGTTCGTTTGCAAGGTGAGCTCCAAAGGCAAGAGTAGTCGATTACGTAACTGAGTTCGGTAATTGGAAGCACCGCCACAGTCCTCTCCACTCCGTCAACTCGAAGATGCCTCCCAAGTCTGTCAGTGTTGCAAAACCCACCGTTCCAGGCAAAACACGGCCGAAGGGAAAGCAGCCAGCCTCTCTTGATGAACGGCTGAAACGGCTGTTCGCATCGTTGTGTGCACAAATCGAGGGCGGTCATTTCACCAATGCGATCAAGACATGTAATAAGAGTCGGTCGTTCCACTTCATTTCCATACAGGAGTCATTGACACACGCTGCGCGGTCCAGTCCTTCGTTTTCGCCCTGAAGACAAGAACGCATTCCAGACCAAATTATTTTTGCTTCTTCAGACAGAACAGTATGAGGCTGCGCTGTCTCTCATAGCCGACTCCACAAGTGGAGATTGTCCTGATTGCACATTCGAGGAGGCATACGCCAAGTATCGCCTCCATAGGGAGGAGGAGGCTACCGCTACCCTGTGCAAAATCAAAAGATCAGTGAAAGATCATCGTGGCGTGCTTCATCTCGAGGCGCAGCTGGTATGTACGAATCGCATTTTGCCGCCTTCTTCATAAGAGATCGACGTCGTGTGGTTTGCTGTGGACAGAGTTATCGCCAAGGCCAGTATCAGTCCAGCCTTGAGCTCTATAACGAACTACTTGCGACTGCTGATCCTGTGTGTTCCCGCACTGCCTGTCCTATACTTCGCAAGTCACTTACGCTCTTCCTAGCAATCGGAAGAATACTCTGATATTCTCACAAATCTCACCGCTTCGCAGAAGCACCTCGACTTTATCAACACGGGTTTCTTGCATGTTCTTGACGCACTACCCTCTTCCATCGTTTCCACGATCGAGACG
Source organism: Royoungia palumana (assembly GCA_038089855.1). Lineage (NCBI taxonomy): Eukaryota > Fungi > Basidiomycota > Agaricomycetes > Boletales > Boletaceae > Royoungia > Royoungia palumana. The sequence goes on from JBBPLQ010000208.1 coordinate 20,274, forward strand.
TCCCCACCACCCTCCGTCCAGCCTGCTGTGCACTTGACATCTACTAGTGCTGCGCAGACTCAAGAGAGCCCTCACGAGTCTGTTATTGCCGCAAAAGTAAAGAAAGTGCGGTCGAAACGTGTGCCAAAGGGAGTGATCCCAGGAGTCACTCCTCCGCCCGATCCGGAACGGTGGTTAAAGAAGAGCGAGAGAACGTCGTTTGGGCAAGCTGGCAGGAAACGAAGAGGCGCGGGAGGTGGTGCAACGCAAGGGGTAATTCTAGATAATACCTCCACTCAGAGTGGGAAATTGGCGGGTGGAGGAGGGGCATCGCACACCAAGGGCAAGAAAAAGAAGTAAATTAGATCAACATGTAAGACGGGTTCCTTGACTTGACCTCCAGTGTGCCGTTAATGATTTTTCTTCTGCCCCACCCGTCAGCTGAGATTGCGCCCTTGCGCCGCAGATTGTGCACTTGTTCGGTTATCTAATCCAAGCGTGTCGCACTCCATCCTGCATATCCCACCACGTGTCCATTTTTTTGCCTGAGCTCAGCTTTCCTGTCTTCCCATCGCAACCCTTGGATTTGAAGCAATGCAATTAACTCAAATTTCTCGCTCGTTACAAGGGTGAATGGAGGACTGTCGAAGTACTCTTCCCTTCCCAGAAGAGTGGTTCAAATTGACCGTCTGGCGCGTGTTGGAAACGAGGCCGCTGACGGCAATTCATACTAATCATCATTGCAATTACTCCTCGGCATTAAAACTGATGCCTGAAGCACGTGGTCTCCGGATACGCATACAACTGACGCTTCTCGTTCGGGGCGCCATCCAAATGCCACTGACCATCCCCCATAATGCCGAGTGTTTACGATCAGTCGAGCTGACATTGGCGTCATACCAGCGCGGGACGTATGGCGTCCATTCCAGAAGCCTGCATTCGACTCGCGTGCATCTCGTGACCGGACCTTCAGCATTGCGTTCATTCCGGTTCGCCTGTGCAGGTAGCAATGCAAGTCCCTTTGGAAGAAAGCGGCCTCGCGTCTTCCTGGCTTCAGGTCTCAATGTGACACACACGCCATGTAGCTTCTGCTCCGGTACACAACACCCACCCTGATGGCTATTCGGCTCTGAGGCATGCACTGTGCACGCGCCGTCTGCGATGAAGGCATACTATAAGACCCTCGGTGCAGCCCTCCTTGTCCTCCACCACCGTCTTGGTTTCTACTTTCCTCTCAGCAACCCCTTCGAGCGATCTAACAGTTATGAGTACTGACGTTCTCGGTGTTCTTGTTATCGCCCGCAACGGCGATCGCTATGAGTTTTACCAAAACCCCATCACCTACGAGACCGCCTGGACCGAGAGTACTCCTCTCGGTGCGGTAAGCATGGTTCCCGTCTCTGTGTTGACATATTCTCATGACTTTACTCGCAGTCCCAATCCCACCAGCTTGGATCATTCCTCCGCTCGGTCTACTTGGCCGGCTCTTCACCTTCCTGCATTTACGATATGAGCCGCGAGCTTGTCGACAACCACGAGCTCCACGTGCACGCTAAGGCTGGTGGTGAGGGCCCAGTGATCTTTGACTCCGCCATCGCCCTTCTCCAGGGTCTCTACCCCCCCAACCCGGCCAACAAAGTCACTTTAGCTAACGACACCACTGTCGTTGCTCCTCTCGGTGGATACCAATACATTCCCATCGAAACTGTCGAACCTGCCAATGACCGTTCCCTTGAGCCCTGGGTCGGTTGCCCGGTAAGTTCTACCACCTGTCGTGCCGTGAGGTTGTCAAATGTGAACTGATCCGTTGACACATTTCAACAGGCTTTCGAACAGCACATCGCCGATGTATATGCCTCTCCCGAGTTCAAGGCTGTTGCAAAAACTGCGCAACCCTTCTTTGGTGCTGTTCGTGACTATGTCTTCGGACGCCCCACAACCTTGGAGAATGCCTGGAACATCTTTGACTACGTCAACACCCAGCTGATCCACAACCAGTCTTATGCACACCGCCTTCCTCCCACTCTCATCGAACAGGCTCGTGGCTATGCTAACTTCCACGAGAATGCCATCTTCTCCTCAAAGGACATCAGCGGTATTGGTAACTGTACGTCTGTCCGCATCGGATGGCATCCGGGACATTGGGACTGACCACTGCTCGCGTTTAGTGGCTGGTCGCACTATCCTTCACTCGGTCATCAAGTCGCTCGAACGTCTCGCTTTCAACGGTGACCCACTTCAGTTCCACTTGATCGAAACCTCGTACCACCCCTTCATTTCCCTCTTCCACATGCTCGAGCTCACCAAACATAACCCCGAGCTTGCTGCCATCCGTAAGTCCACTATACGTACAGAATCTGAGACCGACGAATGCTAAGACGGAACGTTCACTAGCCAACTTTGCTTCTGCCATGGCCTTTGAGCTTCGCCGCGGACCTCCCCCCGAAGACCGTGACTTTGTCAGGATCAAGTTCAAGAATGGCACCAGCGACAACTTCCAGACTTACCACGCCTTTGGCCACAAGACAGACATCCCGGTCACCGAATTCATCTATAGGCTCGAGGTGGGTTCACGTCTTGCTTTGCTCTCGCGTCCTTGTGCTTATCGACATTGCTCCGACGCACAGAACTACGCCATCACTTCCAGCAAGCAATGGGCGGCGACTTGCAGCGTCGGTTACCACGACCCCTACCCATTCGCCCAGATCGGTTCTCAACAGGGTGCTACGTCGACCGTCTTCGCTGCTTGTGCTGCCATTCTCTTCGTCGGTGCCTTTGCGCTTGCCAAGTACATCAAGCGTTCTCGTGCCAAGAAGCAATACATTCAGCTTCCTGACGACGAGGTGAGCTCGTGACGAACGGGTGGAACAAAACACGCCCTGACTGACTTTTGCGCCACCCACGCAGGCCCGTGTCGCCACACAGCCCATGGCTGAGAAGGCTCGCCGCCCTCTCTAAGGGCAACGTGGCGCTCGCGCGGGCGGGTTGTATGATACACGTTTTACCATGGCTGTTTCTTCGAGTCTCGGTTCGTCTGCATTGATTCGCATGGATTTTGTTTTCGTCGTCTCGTCTTTCTTTTTCTTTTTCTTTTTTTTTTTCTTGTCTATTGCATGTGTCTGTAGATCGTTCAGTAGGGACTGGTCCCACCTATAACGGCCACGCCTGGTGCATGTTGAGCGAGAAGCTTGCCTCCGAGTTGGTAGGTCGTCTTTATCGATCTGGCCCTGAGTGGGGCCCTCGAACGCTTGAGCACCCACATTTTCCGTCGTCGCTTCGGATTCCTTTGTACGATGAGTCTACGGTTGCGTGAGTGGGGCCTCATGAGTTCGACGCATGATATGCAGTATTAAGCATTTCGCTTTTGCGGCTCAATGGTCTAGTCGCATGATACGTGCTTCGGGTGTTGCCCCGCCACCAGGATGGCGAAGATGTACGTGACCCGGGTTCAATTCCCGGTTGAGCCCCAAGTTTTTTTTTCCGTCGCCACGCCATTCAAAGGATGTGATCTTTCTATTCTATGCTCCCGACCACGCATGCTTTCGACGTTTGACCATTCTCAAGCGCGCATGGCGCATGAAGACGACGTCCTGGGCGAGTACCTGCCTTCTTTCCTCGAGCACGTCCGAGACACCCGCGCGCGTCTAGGGTTGGGTGGCGCGGTCGAAGGGGTCCCTGATACACGCACGCGCTCTGATTGGACGTCCACCGAACAGGACGCGTTTTTCCGTGCGCTTTCGGTTCACTCCAGGTGGCGACCCGATCTCATCGCCGCGTGTATCCCCACCAAGGCGGTATGGGAGGTCTGGATGTACTTGGAGGCGCTGGAAGAAGGCGCTGCGGCCTTGGCTGCGCAGGAAGACAGCGACGACGTCGACATGGAGGGGAGTGACGAACGGCGGGACGCGGACGCGTCTTGCTCGGAGTCGGGGTCGGACACGGACGACGGCGGGGCATGGTGCGAACCCGCGCTCGAGGTCAGTCAGGCGTGGATCGACGTCGAGGAGCGCATGGCTTCCTGGATCGTGCAGCAGGAGTGTCTCGGATCGGTCGGAGAGGGGGACGCAGATGCAGACACCGAGGGTGGATCACGCAAGCGAAAGCGCGGACGGAGCCGCTGTGCTGGACAGGGAGGTCAGAGGGGACGAACGGTGTCGAGCGAAGGTCGTTCTTCCTTTGCCGGTGACCACCATTCCCCTTCACCTGGGTCACCATCGACGTCTGCACGCTCTCTTTCCGTCTCGCCCACGCGAAAACGGGAGGCGTTGATGGGCCGTTTGGAAATCTCACATCTTCTAGCTCTAGACAGCATCTTGAGGGAAGGTGAGGAAGCAGCAAAGGAAAAGGGAAAAAGTCGAGAGGAGTCGGTCACAGAGACACACGGGGACGAACATCAGGCTCAGCATTTATCCTCGACTCAAGGGACAAGCAACGCTCTTGGCGTCGCATCTGACATGGTCATCGATCCGGCATTATTGGCATTGTCTGGCAATTCCGCCGCACAAGTCCACGGTGCAAGTACATCGAGGCGTCATATACCTGATCCAGGCCCGTCCTCGTTGCCCGACACCGCTTCTCAGCAAACACTACCGGAGGTTTTTCCTCGGCCTAGAGCGGGCACCGCGCTATTGTTCGCGCCTGATGCGGACCCAGCTGAGAACGTTGACTCGGACTTGTCGGTACTCTCTCCTCGTTCACGCCGTCGTGTCCAGAAACGACTTTATATGCGTCGAAAAAGAGCCACGCTTCGTGAAGACAGTGCTGTGGACACGGGGGTACAGAAGCTAAAACCAGGCAAGAAAGCAAAGCGTCAGGCCGCTGCAAGAGCGGAGCGTAGTGAGACCCCGGCCGCGTCACACTCCGTCCTTGGGTCCGAAGGGCCCTCTGACGACGACGTGGAGCCCGGAGGGAAGGTGCCGAGGAAGAACAGAGGGGGGTTGACGCTGCCGTATAGGCTGAAGGGTCAGTTTGGCGAGGTGGGCATCGACGCGGCGTACCTCCGGAGCCAAGGGATGGACCTGCTCAATCTGGGTGCGCTGGGGAGGCTGATGGGGTGGGTTGCGACTTGTGGTTGATTCGTGACTTACGGACCGTGCGTAGATTACACGCCTCTCTCGAGCTTGGGGAGGAAGAGACGGACATAGCGGAGTCCATCGATGCGCAACTGATTCGGCATTTGCAGGCCGCGATGGTGTCGTTCGTGACGGACGTGATGCACAGGGCGGTCGTTTGGCGGGAGAGAGAGATCCGGTTGAAGCAACGGTGCCAGGCGTGGCGACAGGGGGACCAGGTGTGTGTGGCATTCGACGAGGTACATGTCTGACTAGGTATGACAGGTCACCGTCGGCGCGATCGAGCACGCCGTAGAAGCGGCCGGTGCACGCTATCGGAGCCATAAAGAGCACTTCAAGGCGCTAGAAGCGTTTCATGGACTCTCGACGGGGCACTCTAAGCCCCCTGAGAAAGAGGCCGAGGAGCCAAGCCCTGCTGATCGCCACGTCGAAGCGACGGATCTGCGTGTGTTTACACCTCGCCGGGAAACGCACACGCCGTTGATCCGTCCGCCGGCCACATGGGGGATGGATCCCGTGGCGTGCCTCAGCCGGACGTATGCGGGGGAGGCGGGGCGGCGACGGCGGGGTGCGAGCGGGGACGGCGACGGGGACGGGCTGATGACGGACGAGACGGACGGGGCTGTCGAGCTGGGCGGGGTCGGTGTGAGAGAAATTAATGATTACGTGTAGGCAATCCAGGGTCCGTGCGTGGAAAGTGACGAAAGTGACGGTCGTCTCGCAAAAGCAAATCTGTCGTCTTGTGTCTTCGTGTCTTCGTGCATTCACAACGCTGGACCAGACCGACGTGAGTGCGTCGCGCGTGCGGGCAGAGACAGACTGACGCTCGTGCAGGATCTCGTCGTTGCTGTCCTGTCGCTGACCCTTTCACCACCTTTTACCTCTATCTATAAGCACACGTACCCTCTGCTTTTTGTGCGTGTTTTTTTCTTTCCGTCCCCACCCACACTCGTTTGTCTCCGGGAGGTGTTTTGCTCCTTGTTGCATATCTTCCCAGTCCACCACACGCTCGCTACCTCCTCTGCCTTCCGAGGTCGTTCTTTCTCTAACTTTGTCTGTTCTTTGTTTCATTCGCACCTTCTTTCATCAACCTTCCGCCGTTGCCAATTCCCACTCTCCGTTCCCCATTCCCCAAATTGGATCCCCTTTTCGACCCAATGGACGACTCTCAGACAGCCTTCGCAAGTCACTATTCTTACGGTTTTGACCTCGACATGATGAAGGTCCGTCTCCTGCGTCCCCCTCGCTCCCCGCTCACCTCCCACAGAGATCCATGGATTCCGTCGGCGGCCCAGACGCCAAGAAAGCCCGCTGGTCTCCCACCTCGTACAACGGCGCGACCCCCTCCAACGGTCTCGCCGCACCCGCACATTCCGCGTCCAACGCCTCCAACCGCGATGCCTTTGCCAATTACGGCTACGGTCCTCAAGCCTCCATCTCCCAGTCCTTCCAACCGAACTCTTCTCCTGCATTCTCCGCCAATGCACTCTACTCCACGCCCTCGCTCAGCATCAACACTGCCGTTAACGGTCAGGGCATCCAAATGGGTGCACAGATGAGCCCTCACACCGGTGCCGGGTTTGCCCAGCAACAACAGCAGGCCGTACAGCAGGCTCAAGGAAACGGCGGGAGTCCCTACAGCGCGGGTGCATTTGGTTATGGGATGCTCGGCATGGGCCTGCCGAGCGTCGGGATGTTGAGCGCCTTCCCGTATTCCAGTCAGTCGGGCACCTTTGGACATGTGCGTATGCCCTGACGTTGTCTGATGTCACCGTCTCACATTCGCTCCGCCGACAGAATTTCTCCCAGCAACCACGTCTGCCGTCGTTGAACGTCAACATCCCACCTACCCCTGGGGCATATTCTCCCGCCGCTCTCTCCGCAGTCATTTCAGGCGCTCCTAATGCGACCGCACGCACTGTTTACATCGGAAACTTGCCCGCCACCGCATCCGTCGACGAGCTTCTCAATCTCGTTCACTTTGGGCCGCTTGAATCCATCCGAGTGCTCCCCGAAAAGTCATGCGTATTCCTCTCGTTTCTTGACGGCCAAACTGCTGCCTCTTTCCATGCCGATGCCACGATCAAAAAGCTCTCTTTGCACGGTCAGGAGCTGAAAATCGGCTGGGGAAAGCCTTCTCCCGTCCCGGCTCAAGTACAGCTTGCAATTCAGCAGAGCAACGCGAGTAGAAACGTCTATCTGGGTGGACTCGACGAAGGAATGACAGAAGAGATGTTGAGAGACGAGCTCAGTCGGTTTGGCTTGATCGATCAAGTCAAGATCGTGAGGGACAAGAACATCGGATTCGTCCACTTCTTGAGCATTTCGGTCGCTACCAAGGTACGCACCGCATGTGCGAGACATCTAGGTCTGTCTGTCTGACAGGTTCTCTTTTCAGGTGGTCAACACGCTGCCCACGGAACCTGTATGGGCAGGCAAGCGCGTCAACTACGGCAAAGACAGATGTGCATATATCCCCAAGTCACAGCAAGCCGCCGCCCAAGCTGCTCAGGCCGCCGCTGCACAGTCTCTCGTCCATTCCGCGGCCCTCTCACCTAATTCTGCCTCGCCGTTTGGAGCACCGAACCCGTTTGGTGGTCCATTCTCTCCGTATGCGGCCTTCTCTCCAGATACCATGGGCATGGCGGCGGGTGCAGGTATGCACGGGCTCAACAGGACGGTGTACTTGGGTAACATCCATCCCGAGACGACGACGGAGGATCTCTGTAACGCTATCAGGGGAGGGGTACTGCAAAGCGTGCGGTACATGCAAGACAAGCATATCGCGGTGGGTCTTGATTCCGTCTTGCTCCGTAGGGTCCCGACTCCTGAACACCCTTGATTATAGTTTGTCACCTTCGTCGATCCCGCAGCTGCTTTCACGTTCTTTCAGGTCTCGTCGTACCAAGGCCTGACGCTCAACAACCGTCGCCTCAAGATTGGCTGGGGAAAGAACTCGGGACCCCTTCCACCTTCTCTGGCGTTGGCTGTGCACTCTGGCGCTACTCGCAACGTATACGTTGGTAACATCGAGGATTTTGAGCTGTTTGGTGAAGAGAAGTTGAAGAGAGACTTTGGGGAGTATGGCGACATTGAACTGGTCAACTTCCTCAAGGAAAAGTACGTACCTCTCTCGCTGCACAACATTATCGCCCGGGGCTGACAATCCAATCTCGCAGGAATTGTGCATTCGTCAACTTTACAAATATCTCCAATGCCATCAAAGCGATCGACGGTGTGAAGAACAAGCCAGATTATGCCAACTTGCGCATCGCTCATGGCAAAGACCGGTGTGCCAATCCGCCACGGTCAGGGCCTCAGGGTGGCTCTAGGCGTTCAGCAAGCGGTAACACCGCGAACGGCTCAGGTCCGGGTGCAAGCGACATCGGAGAAGGTGCGGAGGAAGATGTCGTCAGCGTGATAGACGGTATCGGTGAAGAGAATGGTGTTGCTGGTCCTGGTCCTGAAGTCCCAGAAATGCACGTCGAAGCTGAGCACGAAGGCATCAATAGAGCAAACTAGCTCGTTTTCCCTCGGACAATATTTGCATTCCTCCTCGATACCCCATATGCGTCGCCTCTCGGCCTCCTGTCGTCGTGATCCCATTAAAAAACGCCACCAGATCAAGTGGACGAGTGCGGCTTGGCTCCGGAATTCCGTCTCTACCGAACACCCCCCCACTATACTATTCCCAGTAGGATAAAACCTCCATCGCGACCCTTCATGACGAGGTTTCCGGGGAGACGCGAAATATCTTTGGGCTATTGGTTGGCACTTTCTTTATTCGCTTGGCTTTCGCGACCGTCCATGCTTGAGTTCATACTTTCCGCTACTTATCTACCTTTTTTCCAATGTCAAATTTTTTCTGTTGCGCAATTCGGCTTCGGCTTGACACATACCTTTTTGCGTCCGTGTAGGTGTCCCTTTGGCGTCCCCGCATCACCACGTTCACTTGATCTCATAATCTCATACTTATGTCTCTCATTATCGCTATCGTGACATGGGCCTTGGCTTTGTTCTCGATGCTGTCCTCGACTCTGCTCTCCGTGGACTGTACAACTCTCTGGTATATACCACTCGAGCCGACTGTGCTGCTAATTGAATCCCAGCCTGCTAATGATGAAAATTTAGGCCCGTGTGAGTTCTGTGCACGATGCTCCGCTACCACCATCCTGTCAAGACCAACGTGAGCTCGAAATGAATGTTTAGCTCACCTGCCACTGCATTGGGTGGCTAGGAAACCATTTCGAACCTTGCCCTCTCATACTTATGAGAGCCCGCCCGTCGGATTCTCGTTACGTATCCGCATGCTGAAATTCTTTCGTTCTAAATGATGACGACCTCCAAACTTGATTGGTGGGAGCATCACTGGCCAAGCGCAGAGCTTACCGCTTATGGGTCCAAGGGTCTTCTGTGCTACCCTGGTTAAACCGACGATTATTTAAGAAGAGATGCAAGGGACATTGGTTCGTGTATTTCCTTCGACCAGATTCCCCTCCGTTTGCACGCTAACTTGTGATCCTCCACTGATTCTTCAGCCCCTCTTTTAACTGCCAGACGTTATCAGTCTGTCCCTTCGTTTCTTCAATCACCACTTGTTCTACTTTTCTTTCTTTCTTTCGTCTGTTTCGGATCTTCACATGAAAATGGATTTTGACAAGACGAGCTTTTCGGTGGACTGGTACACGCCTGGAGACAAATATGCCCCAAAACGCTTATCGTTCCCGAAATCCGCACGCATCAGTATCGACGACATTGTTTCAGACTCCCCGGTGGGTCCGGCTTGTTGCGATCCCTTGGCTTGGACGTTTCGCTGAGATGTCTCAGTTGGGCTTTTGTTTCAGTCCCGTTGACGAGGTCATGCCCGGACCACGCTCCTACTCTTTTGCTGATGCACTCTTCGAGCGGGCGTGTGGCTGGACCAACAGCGCTCCTCCATCCCCTCTCACTCCTCCCGCACGCGGCCCATCCCAAATGAACGACAAATATTCGAAAAAGTGCGAAGAGACCACGATGGATTGGCCGGCACTTGCGCACTCGGCCATCCTGTCTATTGCTGCCGACTGGGCCCTGTGTGGGGTTGAATTGGACGTGTCGTGCTTGGACGCGCTCGACGAGCAGCTCTTGCTCTCGCCCGTCGAGTCCTTCACCGAGACGTGTTGGGCGGCTGCAGTCCAGGAGGACGGACCTGCGCCCGTGGACATCGTCACTCGCAGAAACACGCGGTCCCGCGCATGTTCGTTCAAGTACGACAAGGAACGCCCGTTCCCTGCACCCCTCGCGAGGGATTATCCCGGGAGCTTTGAACGCTCTCGTCCCTTGGCTGCCAAAATATCGCTCCCGCTTGAAATAGTGCGTATTACCAACTCCCCGTCCCAATGTGCACGCGTTGACGGGCCGTCTCAGTTTCCTCACTACCTTGGTTCGCCTGCTTCCGACTCCTCCAAGGAAACGTATGAAGAAAAACCGCTTGCGTACGTTCTGGACACCGATCCTGAAGCGCGCACAATGCCTTTGCCCGTTCAAGGCCCACGGCGTTCATCAAAGAAGCACGACCTGACGCACGCACGGTCGTTTGAACCGCTCGCGCCGGCGCCGTTACAAGCTTCTGCGCCATCCAAATCGAACCGTCCCCTTCGCGTCATCTCGGACGCTTACTCGACCTTGGTGCGCGCAAGGCGGTCGTGATCTCAATCTACGCTCTCGAACCGTCGGGTGGCGCATCGCGATGTGGACGCCCTGTCTTATTTTTGTACATCTACCCCCCGCCGCACCGAATCTCGACGGCGGCCCTTTTTTTTCCCCCGTTTCTTGTCCGCCGTGCTCCCTCGTAAGTCGTGGAGAGAGGCACTGCTACATACGTTTGAGTTGTACGTCTGATCTTGGGCATCGCTTCTTATTTATCTCGAAGAACAGTATGGATCCCGTGGTAGTTAGCTTACATACCTAGCTTGGTCGAATAGTCTGCGTACGCGCACTAGAGGAGGAAAAAATGGTGCATTGTCTGCTGATGTTGACGAGAGCATGGGGTGCCGTTGAGCCTCACGTCATGGTCACCTCCATCATTGCGTCGGTTCGAGCGACCGTGCGAACGTGTCGATGGGCCGTGTCAGTACCGTACCATACATGCGAGGCAAGCGGCCGCCGTGCGCCATCCTGTTGCTTCAGAGGCGCTGGCTGCGTTATCCCCGACGCCCAATTCCGTGAACAACACGTCGTCGTCGTGGCTGACAGCGCATGCATGGAGGCGGCTAAGCGGACGTTGTCATGTCACTGGCGCGTCGGGGGGGACAGTTCACGTTCAGGCGGGCAACCAGGGTTGGACGTCAAACTCAAAGCATCGAAGAACGGCACTGTCAATGCCGGCGTCTACGAGCGCGAGGCGTGCGTGTCCGAACCGCGCGCGAGACGCGTCTGGGACGCAGACCTCGTCATCCTGTGTGCGTAGCGTCCGCGTTGCCGGCCTGTTTCCCTTTCTTTTTCTTTTCCTTTTTCTTTCGGGAGGGCTCGCCACACGAGGCATCTATCACCATCACGGCAGCGCAAACGAGAACCGGCATCGTTGGCGCGATAACGGCAAGTCAACGATCCGAGGTGACGCGTCCGGAACGCTGGCCCGACGAGCGCTCGGCCATGGCTCGTCTCGAGGACGGACCTGCCTCTGAAACGCGTGCGTCGGACGGAAGAACGAATGTACCTACAGGGCCGAGCGACGCTCTGAATCGCCGCGTTACAAGTAGGGATGGCCCTTCGCGTCTCGCCCGTGCGATGGTTCACGGGATCGTCCGCCCTGAGCTGCGACCGCGGGATCAGATACGAGAGCCTTGGCGAAGCGACGACTTGCCAACGACTCGGACGAGGCACGAGAAGCCCGCCAGGTTTCCTGCAATGTATATATGTTTCCATGTCGCTTGCGAACGGATCGCGATGCTAGTTTGTCCAATCCTGGCGAAAGGGGTACGGGACAAGAGCGCCTTCGCCTCCACTCGCCTCTGAATCGAAAAAGACGCACTTCTTTCGACAACCGGGAGATGGCGCATCATGTCATCAGATCGAATCGAGATGCTCGTATCATACACAGGCCATTTTTAAACCCTGATGCTAATCGTAGGCGAGTCGAGTCGAACGTCGGGGCGTGGAATGCATGTCATCACGCTTCCCCTGCAACTGTGACCAAGAACCTCGACTCGACGTCGCGTTCGGCGCCCGCCCGTGCAATGCTATCCTGCCTGTCGCAGGGGAACAGATTCTCCTCTTCGCCGTCCTCCTCCGTCGACACGATCAAGTACAAGGTTGTCCTGACGCGACACATGGAGCGGTTTGACGAGGAATGATAAACGTGACGTACTGGTTCACGTCCAGGCGAAATGACTTGCAGACGCCCGCAAGGACCTTTGTCACGCTTGTCGTGCCCTTTACCGTGAACTTGGATTCCTGCTTCGAGAGACGATGTGCCACGCGAATCGTGAGTTTCTCGCTTGCTCCTGCCTGGGTCTGTGTTAGACTGTTCTCGGAGTGCGTTCCCGCTGCCATCGCGTGTGAGGGGTCAGCTTGGCTTGATGGCGATGAGATAATGACATACGGGGCTGTGGAGCCTCATCATGAGGGTGTGATTGATGCTCAGTGACATCTTTTTCTTGCTTTATCCGTTTGCCTATGTCATACGTTGAAGAGGGCAGGTAGGCAGTCAGGGTGATTCGACGTCACTCACTCGGTCGATGGAGCGTTTCGTCCGATTCGGGGTGAGAGTCTCGATGGGAAAGTTGGTGGTCGTCTCTCTCCTTCTTGATTTCTTTACCTAACGTAAGAGATGAAACAAACGAGTGGAAGTGGTGTGGACAACGGCATGACTCCTACGCACTCGATCGCGTGGGTTTGGGCGGCGAAGCAGCGGGAGGAGGCTGGGGTTTGGCTGATGCATTGCGCTCTCGGTCCGACCTTTCCGAACCGCCTTCGTCCTCGTCTTCGGACGCGGCTGCACGACGTCGAACGCGTGACCTGGGACGGAGAACCTCGCTTCTTTCTTCTTCCCAGGGCATGTCCTGCTCCTTCCCATGGTCTGACGGGATGTCACGATGGTCTCGCACGATGTCCCCTGCCGAGTCATCCTGCTTGCTGCTGAGTACTTGCTCGTTCTCATGACCGTCAAGTTGGTCGGTATTCGAGGGAATCGTTCCTTGAGTCGGGTCGACCACGACTTCAGGAGCGGCCGGCGGTGGCAGTTCACGCGCGACATCTGACTTGCATGAACTACGCGCTCACGCAGTCAACGTTGACGGCGTACCTTGGAGGGGCCGGGCTTCCGAATCGTTCGGACTGGGTTGACAGAGCTCCACGGTGGCACATCCGATGAAATGGCGAAGATGCTCCCATGTGCTTTCCGTGATCCTCGCCGGTCTGCCGTTGCAGAGGCTCACACAGGAGGACGAAAAAAATATTTTGGCGTCGCCGAGGTCGAACTCTTTTCTGGCCACTTGCTCGAGAAGCTACGACACGGTCAAGGGACGACAAAGGTGGCTCGCACGCGCGTCAACTTACATTGAATTCATCTGGCACGGGGGTGTACACTTGATCAGCGCCCCAAGTGAGGACGAGGAGCGGGATTTTGCGCGCGGGGGGCCTCGAAGACCAGTCCAGACAGTTGTGAGCCATGCACGTCAGCGTCAGGACGCGTTCATCACGTGCCCATAAAACTGGCGCGGTGACTCTCGTCCACCGATCCGGTTGCACGGCGTATTGCGTACGACGAACGCGAAGACGAGGTGACTTGGACGTCGTCCACAGGGATGCAGAACGATCTTGGTTACGTAATGTCATATGGATCTTTGTCCGCTGGCTTGCACGTCGTCGTAGACACCCGCTTGCGATGGCCTCGAATGGTCGAGAAATCCTGTACTTTATGAGCGTCGGCGCATCAGCGACACCCACAGTCGACCAGAGCTTCGAGGTCCGTTGCCCATCCACACTCGGCTTCTTTCATGTCTTGATCAACCCTCGCAAGGAGCTTCGCGTCCAAGACTATCTCAAAGCCTTCCAGTCCGCAGGTGCACCCCCACAGCCATGCCCTCAGTCCCCAGACACACCCATCGCCAGACAAGCTCTTGGTCTTCCTCCTTTATTCGTGCCTGCCGCCATCCCCGTGCCCAATGACAGACTCGACAGCACAACCAGCACTGATCCGCCACCGCTCCCCACAAACCACGAGTTCCGGTCGACCAAGACAGTCACTGGAGAGTTTTTCGAGAGTATATCTGCTCAGTCATCCTACAGTCGCTTCTCACACGAGGTTGGTTTCCCCTCCCCGACGAGCGTGCGCCGTGTACTCGAAATGTGGCGCGCGCGCCACTCGTTCTTCTCTTTATTGGGTCTGTTCCAGCTCGCTGATCATCTCCGTCGATCGGCGCACAGGAGCTCCGATATCAAGCCTACATTTTAGGGAATAAGATGCCACCCATATCCATATCAACCCCGTCCACCGTTACCGGCGCGATGGAAGACGGCGGCGGGAGCACCCCCTCATCCATCGTCTTTTCCTTTTACGCCAATGACTCCCGTGCGACGGCGTACATGACCTCCACAGCAGTCCCTGGCACCCCAGATTACATGATGAGCATCGTCGCGTCCTACAAGTTTGAGAAGCATTCGTTCGAGGTGGGGTGGGATTTTCTTTTGCTATTTCGTTGATCCTTTTGTGCCGCCTTGTTCGGACGACTTACGCCCTGGATCGTGCAGGAACTTCGATTAGCGTACCTCTTGGCCGGCAAGGAGGTGGGCTCGTCAGAGATCCCTCCGCGTGGCGCCTTGCCCGCTCAATCTGCGCCAACGCTATTCGGGCGCCCACGAGGCGATGCATTCTCGTCGGGCTCACAGAAGCTCTTTTGAGCTTTTCTCGCCACCTGATCTCTCATATTGGGTTTTTTCTGTACGACCATAATTGTCACGGGATAACCACTGTATCATTAGAAACATAGAATCGTGTGCACCCAAGCACGTCTATTCATACACCCCACGTGTACACCAACGTTCTCGAAACAATCGCACCATTCCTTCCCTTCGTATCAGGGCAAGCTTAATACGATTTCCAAGAACCCATCATAGTCGATCTGAATCCACCCATCACCGTTGGTATCATGACGTTTGAACGACTCGGTAATCTGCTTCACGACAACGCACGCCCGCACGAACCGGTCGAACGTGATTCCCGGGGGCGCGTTCCCGGCATACGAGAGCGGCGACGCGTACTTGCGTTCGATCAGCTCGATGAGGCGCGGCGCGAGGCGATACCTGTCCGACACACGTTGATCACCCCACGAGGCCAGAAGGGGTTGCACGCACCCAAAATGAGCAAGCACGTCGCGCAACTCGCCCCCATCGATCGTCCCAGAATGGTCCCGATCGAAATGCCGAAACGCGTTTTGCCAGTCCTGTCCTGTGTGTGCGGTCGACGGATCTCGTCACGATCCCGGGGGCTTACCTTGATGTACCACCAAATCCCCGAAAACTGGGCGAGAGAGAGAGAGAGAGACGGTCACGCGCACCACAAGGCGGATCCACGCCGACGCACGCACCTGTTTAAACCCGATCGTGCCGTTGCGATTGGTATCCTAGATGCAGTCCGTGAGCGCCGCTCACCCCACGCACGCGCACGCACGCACAAAGAGTTGCATGAGGAGCTTGATCGTGTCCAGATCGAACGCTGCATCGCGCCTGTCAACACCACGCCCGAAAACAAACCGCGCGCGGTAGACACGCACGCGTCCAATCCCCGTTGTCCAACACCCGTTCTGCACCGCGCGGCGTCAGTGTCCCGTACGGACGTTCGATGCGGCATCGACGTACGCAGTTCGACGACCGTGATCTCTCCCGATCGATCGGCGTTGACGCCGTGGAACCACTTCCATAACCTGTGGCGCGTCGCCGGTCAGGAGGACCTTCGTTGTGTGTGGCACGTACTGAGGATCCGCATCGGGTGGCATGACGAGCATCGGAGGACCCGATACCACCGGGTACCCCGCACTCGTGACAGACGACATCACCGGACTGGTGTATCCCGTCGTCACGGGTGGGGCATAGATCGAGCTAGGCGGTGGACCGTACTGTGTACGAGATCGCTCAGGAATGATCGCGAGGAAATCGAGGAATGGCTTACGCCGGCGTAGGACATTGTCTTGTGTGGTACTGGTAAAGGTAAAAGGCGAAGAAAAAGGATCTGATAAGCAGGCGCCCAACTCGCTGGATAGAGATTGACGATTGATCCCGCTATCCTAACGTAGGCATTTCGCCCTGATAAGCCTCGAGGCAAAGAGTCGACATTGGCTAGTTAACGAGTTGTCTGGAATGATAGAAAAATGGGTTTGAATAACTATATTACAGGTATCCGTGATGAGCCCTGGTAGGTATTCTAGACATGTGAGAGAGGGGTACTAGAAGCAATGATAGCGAAACAGCTTGGAGTGAACGTCGATACATGTAACTTGTGAAAGAAGCGCATGATTGGGGAGCGGTGGAAACGGCAACGTGAAGCAGTTGAAGGGTGCAACCTTAGGCACTGGCTGCGATCACAGGCGGTAAATCCACAGTCTTCTTCTTTGCGCCGCCGTTCCCATTTCCAACTTGCAACATCCCCTTGGGCCCTCTCCGTCCCCCCTCTCCTTCCACATTGCCCAAGACATCGGCTTCGAATGTCACAGGCTCCATCGCCACGTCGTCCGGCTTCAGCGTCAACAAGCCAGGGGGTAATGGTATCATTGGACCGCCCACGTCCTTGGCTGCCGGTCCATTCGCTTTGGCCTTCTTCTTCACGGCGCCCGTCGACGGTCCACTCTTCATCACCTGGCCGATAGGTCCAAGCTTGGTCTGAGAGGAAGAGGGTGCATCGTCCGGGAGGGTTAGAATAGGCGTGGGGCCAGCCATATCCATGCCAGGTACTGAAACACCAGGTGGTAGGGGGATAAGCGGCATACCAAGTGCTAGGGGAGGAGTAGACACGGGAGGCGCCAACGCGGCAAGTCGTTCTTGATAATACGGTCTGAGTAACCCAATCTGGCCATCCACGTTCTTGGAAGTGATCGGGACAAACGGCGGCGGTGGCGGATAGGGTGGAGGTGGCTCCGTTGGCTTTGCACTGTCGTGCGAATCCACATGAGTCTCCGACAAGCCAAGGAGGTAAGATATCGAACGTACTTTGTGGTGCCAACTCCACTTCCCCGTTTCCCCTTGAGTAGTCTCTTTGGCACGCTCAAACTCGAGAGACCAAACTCCTTTGCAATCCCCAATTCCCTAAGTCCAAGGAAGTCCTCGTCAAATGCATCGGAGAATCCACCCAAGCCCATCGCAAATGGCGTCTCCGCCTCCTCATCCTCTGAGCCAACACAGAAGAGCGCATCGTCATCGAGAGCCTCGACCGATGTTGCTTCACGGTAAGCGTTGATAAGCTTCTTCTCAAGGTCAGCAAGGCGTGAGCCGTGCCGTATGACGTCGTCCTTGATGTACCGCTCAAGATCTTGTATCTTCGTGATTCCAGATTCAAACAGGGTATGCAAAATAATTTCCTGGTCACATCACAAACTGTCAGTATCCCATCTTCACACTATGACGTCAGAGACACGGAATCAAGGCCAAAACATGCGCCTAATAATTGCAAGACGAGGTATCTCACCTCAGGAGTCATGCTCTGTGCATACTTGTCGCATAAAAATCTAAGGGTCCGACCGACATTCAAGAGAAATTCCGATGTCACGCTCGTCAAAACGTCCAAGGTCGAAGTAGAGGTACCTGTTCCAAAACCCGGTAATTCAGCACTCCCGTCTTGGTTACGGACGGGCCATATTACAACCGCGCTCACCTTG
>JBBPLQ010000209.1:0-38102 GCA_038089855.1 Royoungia palumana
AGGTCTGTTTCTCAACTCACTAGGCTAAGGCGCAACATCATAATGCACTGAGCGTTCTTACAGCTCGCCCAGATAATGGCCGTAGAAAACGTCCCGGAACCCGTTAGTGTCACTCCAACAGCCCAACAGGTGGTTTCTCTACAAGAACGAATAAACAGCGCCCTGCTGAACATCATTCGTAACAACATCAATACCCAGTATGCTTCTCAGGCAAGCTTACTCACCGAATTTCGTGACGCTGTTGCAGCGAACGGTGGTGCCAATGAGGATGCTACATTATTGGCAAACTTTCGTTACCATGTTCCACTTTCAAACTATGATGCGTACAGGCCATTCGTAGACAAATTCGAGGCAAAACCGTGCAAGGAAGAAGAGGTCTTGAACCTCCTTGCTCCCGGACTGCCGGACATGTTTGGCTCCTCCAGCGCAACATCAGGAGCGATATCTAAAAGATTACCCAAATATTACTACGGCGGGGACTCTAATGCTTATAGTCGATTTTTTGGTCCAGGCAGGGCTCCACTGGCTGGAGTGCTATGCACTGCATACAGGGATGTGAAGGAGATAGAACGTGCCCCGGGTGAAGTTATACGACAGATTCCCGTCTGCGTTGTGACAGGGAGCATGCTTCGCAGAGCTCTTGGATGGTATACCGACGATGACGCTCAACTGTCCCGCTCGGGCACGTTTCATTTTTCCCATATTTTTACACGTGCTCATTCTGGCTCTCTTCTAGTACCAGGTTACGCTGTACCATGGGCAGCGACTGTGATCATGCACCTCCCTTCCTTCTTGACCATTCACGGCCTCTTCTTCCTTGTGCATCGGAACTTGGAGCTTTTCCATATACCATACTCTACGACACTCGTTGATCTCGTCCGGTACATTGATGAGCATTGGGATGTGCTCGTGTCCAGTATTAGGGATGGCATAGTGCCCGCCACTCTAGAAGGCATCGAACACGTTCGAGCGCATCTGCAGGCAAGTCAACGTCGATGGACATGAAAGCACCTCTGAATCTGAGCCTGCTCACGTAGGCGCATCTCGTTGCCGATCCTGAGCGTGCAGCAGAACTGCTTGATATTGGCCCTCCGTCTTCCCAGGAAGGGTGGTTCATTCGAGTCTGGCCCAACACCAAGCAGGTGGTGATGGTATGCAGTGGAGCTTTCGCGACAGTACTTCCCAAGGTGAGTGCACGGTGACGTGTTCTGTTAACACAGTAGTGTGGTACATGACCATACCCGGTTTAGATAAGGCTCATTCTTGGACCGGCGGTTGCTATCCGTTCGCCCGGTTACTTTGCATCAGAGATCGCGCTCGGTCTTCCGCCGAACGATGCGGACAATCTTGACGAATTCCCTCTTCGAATCCTTGATGTCGTCGAGTTCTTGGATGTTTCTCGAGACGAGAAACACCAAAATCTCTGTCAAGCGGTCGGTACCCACTCCCTTCCTTCACAACGCGGGCTCACTAGCATATTGATGCAGTGGGAAGTAGAAGTAGGCAAGAAATACGAACCGGTCGTGACGACGAGGGACGGCTTATGGCGATACCAACTTGGCGACGTCATCGACATCGTTGGATATGACGAAAAGAATAACGTGCCTATGTTTAAGTACTCTGGAAGGAGATCGTCCGTATCCCACCGTCTCTGCGCACCCGGACCTTGATCTGATGGTTGCTCAACTTATCGGGATAGGTTGACGTTGCGCTTCACAGACAGGCAAATCACGGATGTTCAGCTCCTAGCAGCCGTGGAAGGAGTAAACTCAGATAATGTGATTCGGGTGCTCGAGTTCACGACCATGGTGGACGATCGCGTGTTGCCGCCTTCTGTGGGCTTCTTCGTGGAACTCGCCGGGCCTCTCGGTACGTTGCCTCTCGCATTGCACGATCAACACCAATTCTACTTGACGATCGCTTCCACTTGATGCAAATGGTTGATCATATTACAGGACCTGACGTACAACAAGTGCGACAACGATTCTTCGATGCCCTTGTCGCCACAAACAGGGAGCATCGGCGTGCACACGATCTCGGCAGGATGAGTCTCCCAACGGTCCGCATTGTCAAACCGGGGACGTTCACAGAATATCGCCAGTGGAAAGCCGAGACTGCCAATGTTGGTTCTGGACAGATAAAGGTGCCCCCAGTGCTACTCAAGTCCATCGAACAAGATTGGGTCCTGGAGAGAGTTATTCAAGAACTGTGAGGTAAACATCTAAGTGTCTTTGATGAACGAAAACCAATTAAGAGAAACACACCAGCTTGGTCTGCGATGTTCCCGAGTCAAGGCTCTGGAGCAGATATGATGCCGTACCCCTTCGAGCGTGGTAACATCTCACTTGTATATGTTTAACGGTCTGCACCGGATTAAGACTCATACTCTGCCGCTGAATGTAACATATGGAAAGACGTATCTTTGGTCAGAACTGGAGTGTTATTGATTGCATTAGTACGGTATAAATTGTAAGTATACAGTGCTGGAATAAGTTAGTCTATGCTACTCAATAAAGTCAGTCGTCACTAAAGCATGGTCAGAAGATCCTTTATAGAGCAGATACATGCTTACTCTGCAGGTTCTCGGCGGAGGAACAAGTCTATTGCGGCTGAAAAGGCTGCAAATGCCAGACCGCCTCCCAGGACAGCCTTCGGGCCTGAATTTCTGGCAAGGATACCACCAGCCACGAAACCGGCAGCCACTGGATTCACTATGTCATTTTTTGCCCGATACTGGACGACAACGACGTCAGGATCAATTTGAGATAAACACGAGTGACTTGCCGCCTCGATGACACATTCAATACCTGCAAACAGGGCGCCGACTTTTCCGAATCCTTTCCCACTTCTCCACATCCCTTTACCCATGTCCTTGAATATTTCTCGCGCTTTCTGGGTATTACTCATTCCCGTTTGGCGTAAATACGGATCTTCATACGCAAAGGAAGAGGACATGAGCGAAAAGAAGGCGCCGATGCCGAGACCTACAGAAAAATAAAAAAAGTCATCTGCCTGTGCTCATTCACACCGTGACAAGGAAGTGCTTACCACCAATGCCAGCGATGACTGTCTTGGCCGCACACGACTCCATGCCAGTGGTCATCCATGTTTGGTATTTTTTGGCTTGCAGGAACTGTTCGCGTTCGTCCTCGGACAAGCCTGGAGGAAGAGGTTCCTTCCCTGCCGGGAACAGCGGCGCGACCAGAGGCAAGGAGGAGGTCTGAATCATGCCCAGTTCTTGTCAGTCGCAGAATGGAAATCTTCGGCCGCGTTGTTGATTGTTGTTTGGCGAAGCTTTTGTCACTTGGAGGCAGTATGTTCGGGGGTAGCTGCCGGTGAACGAAGAGGGGAATATAGCAAGCACCCTCGTGGATGTCCTCGGGCGCTTGCGGGTCTCAGACGTATCTCTGCACACAATGTCCTTGGCGGAATTTGCAGCAGGCGTGAACGGTGCATTCGCCAGTATCCCAATCATGTGAGTCACCACGACTCTGACAGTATCAAACTCGCTTTTTGATTGACTTGACAGAGATCTGAGCAACTGTGATACACCAGAGGGAAAGCTAGCCACGGCGCTTGAGATCAGAGATGCATGCATGAGAGTGGGATTTTTCTACAGTACGTCCCTACTGTTCAAAACGTATTAGATCCCTAAGTATTCATCACATTTCCAGTACGAGACCATGGTATTCCTGAGTTGTGCTTGAATAATATCCTTGCTGCCATGCAGAAGTACTTTGGCCTCCCGATGGAAACAAAAATGAAGGTAAGGCTCTCATCAGTTTCCGTCGCAACGGTTCTGAATTTTCATCGGCGCTTCGGTTTTATTATGAAGTTGCACCATAAGAAAGTCGCCAACTTCAAAGGGTACAACGCACCCCTTGATGGGAATATCGATCGAGCTAATAACGACAAGGGCGATTTTCACGAAGGCTTCGAAATCGGATGGGAAGAGATTGAAGCCAAAACGATAGACGAGAAACGAGCAAATGATGGCGCGATGGCAGGAGCAAATTTATGGCCGGATGATGACTATCCGGAATTTAGAGAGGCTTGCCTCGAGTACTAGTGCGTCAGATCGATGTGCAAACAATTGCCTTTTATCTTTCTCAACCATTCCTCTTTAGCCATGCTGCAGTAGACGTTGGCAAAGGTTTGTTCCCGCTCTTTGCTCTGGCTCTCGACTTGCCCTCGACATATTTCAATGACAAGGTGCTCCTTTGCCCTCGCAATAATGATATCCTGTCTAATCAACTTGTCGCTCAATATCTTCAGACCAAAAATTCTGCCGCGATCATGAGGATGCTGCATTATCCATTACGGAACAGATACCCTGACGTTGACGAGGACACTCCCGGTGTAGGGGCTCATGCCGAGTACTTAGTCTTTGTTCCTATCTCTATATCGCTGATCTTCTCCCGTAGCTTCGAGGTCAGAGAATGGACTTTGGGATTTTAGTAATGGTTGATTGACTTAATTCTTCAACTCCTTCTATCAGTGTTTCACCATTCTCTGGCAACAACCCGATATTCAGGCACTCCAAGTCATGAACTCGGAAAAACAGTGGATCGACGCGACTCCTATCAAGGACACGTTGGTCGTCAAGTGAGCCATACCTCCCAGATTCTGTCTTTGTGTTCATAACATCGATCGTAGCATCGGCGACCAGCTTGCGTTCTGGACGAGTAAGTACCTGCCCTCTTCTCGCTTTTAGAGGCAAAAGGTAGCAAAACTTGTGCTCTTGAATAGACGATGTATTCAAATCTACCGTTCACCGAGCCATCAACAGGAGCGGTAAGGAACGTTATTCCATTGCTCTGTTTGTTGGTACAGACTATCATGTGAACATTGAGGTACGTATATTGTTTAGCGAAAGAAGACGTATCAAATAATGATTGACATGTACTTGGTCACAGCCAATACCAAGTTGTGTGTCTGCCGACAGGCCGGCGAAGTATAGCTCGATTACTGCAGGAGAGTATGTGAGCAAACGGCTTACGGACATGTATCACAACTAGTTCCCAGGAGATTCCACGGTGAGTATAGCTACCAGGATGTTATGATATAAACAACCCTGTTGACAGCATTGAGAAGTGTAGGCTACAACTGATATGGAGCGTATTTGTTTACCAACTCTCCCACAATCATGGACCAGAAATTGTAGGCGCTGATGGTGATGAATCGTGTTTGTGTGATCAATTCGAAGCTTCAGAATTAAATTTGGCTCTTTGTACTACAGTAAATTGTCAGATTCTGCTGATATATATACCTGACACAGTCATGCGTCGAACTTCGCGCACCGCATAATTACATCGCTTCTTGATAATATTGAACTGGCCGGCTGTGACAACCTTCTGAGTTCTTTACCACAGCACCAGGTTCATTAGCTACGCCCACCGTGTTCCTAGTCGGTTCTGTTCGGCTCTTATTGGCTGGCTTATCTCTGCTATCATGTCCCTTGCAGAAACTGCTGCAGCCGTAGACGGCGCGTTCTCTAGCATCCCAATTATGTGAGCTATGATTCAATCTCGCTTAGACACGCATTTTGAATGTTCTGACAGTGACTTGGCAAAGTGTGATACACCAGAGGGGAAATCAGCCACAGCGCTCGAGGTTCGGGATGCATGCATGAGAGTGGGGTTCTTCTATGGTTTGTCCTTGCTATCCGAATTCAGAGATCCCATTGGACAGACCTCTCGTCTGATCTTCAATATTTCCCAGTTCGAAACCATGGCATTTCTCAATCGTGCTTGGATAACGCTTTCACGGCGATGCAGACGTACTTTAGGCTTCCGATGACGACAAAGATGAAGGTATGACCCGTATCTTGTCACACCGTTGGATTCAGTCGGCTTCATTGGTGTTCCAAAGTTGTACCACAAGTCTCAGATCTCCAACTTCAAAGGATATAGTCCGCCTCTCGATTCGAACATTGACTCAGCTAATAACGACAAAGGCGACTTTCATGAAGGCTTCGAGATTGGATGGGAAGAGATCGAAGCAAAAGAAAACGACGAGAAACGAGCAAACGATGGTGTGATGGAAGGTGCAAATGTGTGGCCCTTGGATGACTATCCAGGATTCAGAGAGGCCTGCCTTGAATACTAGTGCGTCTCAGCATCCATGCGTCCCTCTCGGATATGTTAAGCTTTTCTCGTCAGCCACGCAGCGATAAACGTTGGCAGGATATTGTTCCCACTTTTTGCCTTAGCTCTCGACCTGCCCGAGACGTATTTTGATGACAAGGTAGACCTCTACACCGACAACTACGATATTTGTGTCTTACAACTGGCCCAGACAAAGAACGCTGCTGCGATCATGAGGATGCTGCATTATCCGCTACGGGACGGATATCCCGACATCGACGAAGACAATCCTGGTATCGGGGCTCACGCCGAGTACTTAGCTTTTCTTCCCTCTTCCATACTCTTGCTTATTTTTCTCGCACAGTTTTGAGGTCAGAGACTAAATAAGCTTCTGATCTTAGCAGTGGGAGATTAATATGCTTGTCTGACTCTATCATCAGTGTTTCACCATTCTCTGGCAGCAACCCGATATCCAGGCGCTTCAGGTCATGAACTCGGAGAGACGGTGGATTGACGCGACTCCCATCAAGGACACGTTGGTCGTCAAGTGAGCCATACTGCTTGTACTTTGTTCTCGTGCTCATGGCACCAAGCATCGGCGACCAACTCGCCTTCTGGACGAGTAAGTGCCCGTTTTTTTATCCCTCAAAACGACGAGTATCCAATTTGTTCTAATCTCGATAGACGATGTCTTCAAATCCACCTTCCACCGAGCCATCAACAAAAGTGGTAAGGAGCGGTATTCTATCCCTCTATTTTTCGGTACCGATTATCATGTGAATATTGAAGTATGTAGACTGTTCAAAGAAAAAGAAACGTCCGAAAGAATGACTGACATCACCTATTTATTCACAGCCGATACCAACCTGTGTATCCGCCAACAGGCCAGCAAAGCACAGTCCTATCACTTCAGGGGAGTATGTGAACAAACGACTCAGGGAGATGTATCACACCTAGTTTCCGATTGTATTTTAAGGTGTGTATAACATTCAAGATATTGGAGTGTACTAGTGAGCAGCTATATCACCGGTATCGGGAGTGTAGGCTTGGAATAACCTAAATAAACCTTCTTGATAACGACCCGCCTCGTGACGCTGAATAAGAGGTTGGGCCGAGGCTGTAAACTTGTTTGTTTTGCACGCTCCAATGTGATGTAATCTATATTTCTCCCACGGCCCCCGAGTCGAAGAGAACGCTTCAAGGGAGTTGTAACCACAGATCACGCAGCTTGTCGAAGTCGGGTGTCCCCAAACCGGTGACAGGATCCCAACCTTTAGTCGTGTTGAACCCCAAAGTGCCGCAACCAGGGTTTGATCCCTGAGTAATGTCATGAAAGGCATGAGCAAACTCGGCGGAATAGATCTAGAAAGGAGATAGATTCAGAACCGCGTTCGTCGTGTCTTGTCAAGGCGCTCACCGTTGGATTGATGAACCCGATTGGACCCTTTCCCATGGCGAGACGGGCGTCGTTGATCATCGTGAAGATGGCACCGCAGACCGGGGACGCGGCCGACGTTCCGTAGATAAGAGTAAAATTACCGTTGAGCTATCGCTGTGAATCAGTTGCAAAATCAAGACTGTATAGTATGAGCTCGTACGGCAACGACATAATTGGCTGCATTGGCTGAGATGTCGGGGAAGCCGCGAGACTGGACACATGGCTGGTGTTCAAAATCATGGACCGTGAGACGTGAAATGAAACACACCACACCAGTCGAGTTCCAGATATCTGAAGGATAGTCTGGGTGGGAATCATTCAAATATAGTTTCATAGCATCCATCTGATAGTCCGGCGTCGCGAAGTAATTGCTAAAGCCGCCGCCGGAGTAGATATTTTTCATACAAGCCACTTCAGGCTCGTATACAGTTGAATTGGGCTGCATCATAGTACCACCGATCGATGTGACATACGGACAAGTTCCAGGGAAGGTGGGGTTGAAAATTTTGCCGTCGGTGCTTTGCGTTCCTAAAAGGATTTGAGATGAGATTCTAATGCAGTATGGTACCAAACGGATTTTACCGTCTGGATTCAAGCACAAGTCATCCTTTCCTGCAACACCATGATCGCCGGAACTGAACAGAACCGTGACTCCCATGAGTCCAAGCTTTGCATACTCGGTACACTGTCGCTCGGCGTAAAATGGAGTAAGATCCGCTTCATTGTATGCGTAAGACGTCGAGACCACGTATGCAGGCTTGACAGTCCCACAGTCCTCAGTACCTTGCAGTCTATAAGGTTAACGCCAGGACAGTCGATTCATGACACACCCATATAACCCTCAGGTAATGGATCCGGATAGATACCATCTACGATGAGATCGTCACCGCCCTCAAAGGTACAGTAGCTGCCATCCAGGGCGTCGAGAAAGTTGTTGAACGATGCACCTATGCCATTTCAGCTCGAGCACCCTAGAGTATGTCCTGAAGTAATCTCACCTTCTGGCACATCACCAGTCTGATAGAGTGTCACTGTTTGCTCGCCTGTGACCAACGACATGCTATATTGCACATCTAGGTCTGATTCCATATTGAAGCTAGAGCTCTGATTTGTGGTCTGCACATAACCTATGGGGAATGGTCGTGGTCGTATAAGTCTCCACACGCACAGCAACGCAGGATGACAATCCTTACCACCGTCGATGGAGACCACATGAGGCTCCTTTCCGATAAGATCAGCAGAGTATTTTTGTGCGAACATATGCAGATCGCTCGTAAGATAGGCCTGAGGAGTATACGCCGCTGAAAGCGACATGAAGGGGCATCCTTACACTTTGTGGGAGGCAACTACTAACCAATACCATAACTGTTCTTGTCAGTCGAGACGGGAGTATAATAAAGCCCATAGAGTGCTCGGAGACAGATTGGAGTGATATAGTCACCACATTGCTCCAGCTCTTGAATGGCATCGCGAACAGTATCAGATGTCGTTGGAGTGATACCAGCCCCCGGCTGCCCGATACCCTGAAGTGAAACTGCCGCCGCGTTGCTCGACCGACGATTCAGCTTAGCGTCAAAGTGTACGGAAGGGGTCACAAAGTCAACATGTGGTTGGACGCGCTCGGGGAGATGATATTTCTCGCATGCTGATGCATTCATATCAGATTATCGGTCCCATGAACCAACTTGCAACTCTAACTCACCTACATGTTCCATGCCGGACGTGTGCGTGTACACATTGTATCTGGTATTCATCAGCTGCTCCGCTTCTTCAACAGTTGCATCTACTTGGAGCCACCCCCGGGTGCTACCAAGCACAATCCTACTCTCTCCAATGCCACTGGCAATTAGCCAGCTGCGGACCGTATCGATCGTTTCGTCGCTAGGCGCGAACTTGCGGCTGATGTCGCCTGCCGACCAATGTCTCCCATAATTCGGGGACTCGGGATGAGAAACATCATAGAGGAAGCTTCCAATGTCTTCGATGTTTCTCTGCTTCAACGCGAACCGCAAGGGAATGGTCGACGTAGGATCGTAGCGTCTGGATAGACTCCAGCCAGACGGAGCATGAACGCGTCTTTCATGAATCCTGTACGGGCCCAGAGAGGGCTCTGCGCTCAACACTGTTGTAAAGATGACGGATACGAGCAGAAAAAATACCAAGGGACACATCGCGGGCCGCAGGTCGGCGTGTACAAACTTTGGATGAACGGTTTGGGCAGGTCTGCCTTAAAGCGTTGGACAAGGAACCATCACAGGTCCATCAATGTGCATCGCCGTCCTCGGATCTTGCGAGCAATACACTCGGCTGGTCTAATATCAGGAAAAAAAGTCAAAACGTTGGCCAAATTATTTCGAAACAACTTCGTGCCTACTTGTGATTTCGTTGAACACTCAAGGTCTCAAACTCGTTTCCCATACGATCCAACGATTCCTACTTCTGTGACACACTGTCAACCTACGTTGCAGATACGGGGTGTAACTCTTGGCGCACTGCACCGCGATCTGTAACATGCAATTTGTGAAGGCATATACATTTAGCATTTTATGATGTTCCCTTGTTGACACTTAACGCGAGGAAATATAAGGTTCAGTATCACAGTTCAATGTGACAAGGAAGAAGGGTATTTCCGGAACGAGACAGGGACGGAACAGCCTTGCAGGCCGCATGCACCGTAATTGCAGCAATGAGAATCGGGTCTGAAACTCGTGCCATTATTTAGCTGATGCGGCGGTAGTCATGGACATGATGGATTTAATCTTCTTATAAGGTTGCATGGGTACTGCCACAGTTTTGCTTACAAGGCTACATCCCCGATACGAGGCGAAGAGAGGTTATGAGTGTCACGGTGGTAGCACCGAAGCTCGACCGGACTTACCTCTACACACGCTCACAAGCACCATACACTACAGCACCATAAGCACCCTCTATTGCGGACATGATAATACCCCAGACATGGCGCTGTGCCTCCCATTCCATGGATTGAAGAAAATCGACCACGACGACGACGTATGCCTGCCGAAGGACTCCTGGGTCAGCAGCTCATTCACATGCACATGTGACCCGACTGTAGCACACACCCGAGAAACCCATCGCACCACTTCGTTCGCTTCAAAGAGATACCCGACTGCCAAGGTGAAAACGAAAATCGCGAGCAGGACGCCAGTCATTCCGACCGGCGCTCTGAACCACCACCACGACGCGCATGTACGGAGAAACAGCACTCCCGTCGCTTCTATCACCCAACGACACCACTCCCATACATCTCGAGAGAAACGAGGTTGTTTCGACCAGCCAAGAACAAAGGGTGACAACCTATCATCGGAGGTATATGGCTCTGATGACCGCACAGGCAGCGTTCTGTGGTACCCAAACGCGACGCCTGACCCCCCATACCCACTATGATGCCTTCGGTCGCTCGGCGTCCTACCGGATGACGTGCCTCCGGAATCCTGGGCAGGCTCATGACAGTAGCGCAGTCTGAGATGTTCTGCGAAATAGTGGGGGAAAACGATTTGCGAGGTGGGTCCGCAAAGAGCCGTCTCGAGATGCGAGAGTGGGAATGTCAGCGCGGTGTCTCGAAAAACGGTGTAAAAACGGCCAGCTGCCCCGGTGACTTTGTTGAGTGCGACGTCCCCTGTCTCCGAGGCGGCATAGTGATTAAATATGACAACAATGCCTGCGAGAATGCTGAGGTAGAGGCTAACAGGGATGCGACTTGACATGGCGATTTACTGCGATATCAACTCGGTTATGTTTTGTGAAGATGTATATCATTGATTAGATAAGCAGCTGTTAGCCGCGAAACATCCAGCGCCTGTGTGCTAATTCAGGGAGTGAACCTGGATCGTGTAAATTTACTGCTCTTCATACCTGAATGTGGACCAAGCCAATGGTCCGTCTATCGATCTCCTGGCATCTCCGAGTCATGCCAGTGCGCAAAAGAAAAACATACCCGTCACATCGCTGGCGGCAACTACCTTCGTGCACATCAACTCTACGCCGAGAGTAGGAATGAAGCATCGAGTCCCCGACAATGTCCAGATTATGGTATCATAATAATAACACGAATTATGGGTATGTATCTTCGCTAGTGGTATACTTCGGGCTGCTACAGCTACACGGAAATAATCCCCAAGTGTTCATAGGAAGGTGGTGCTTCCCCCGTCTCGCTCACCAATCCCGATATCAACCGTTCATGCAAGTGCGTGCGGCTAGCGAGTGAATCGGACGGACACACGTGCAAAGCTTCTGATGCCGTGCCCCGAGACGTAACACGTCCCAGAGTATCAGCTGTGTACCATCGTGTTCTCGCGTTCACTTGGCTACAAGCGTGACACGGACAAGACGATGTGTCCTCGGGGGAATCTCCCTTCGACCGCAGCACCTCGTCGTAGCGTGGAAGAGATGTCCAGTCCGACGTGCAGTGGCTCTATAATCGAATAAAGATTGAGCACAGGAATCGTCTCAGTCCTGTTGGGAAGAACTCACCGACAATATCTGTACTGGCGTGTGTATGATAATGTCATACACCTTCTTCTTCCCTGCCGCGACGGTTGCGTCCTCCTTTTCCACTCTCAAGATTATCTTGAGGGAATGATCAACCATGACATTGCTACCCTTGGTTCGGTTGGAGGGGTATAAAACTGAACAAGAGTCAGGCACTCTCAAGTGGTGACGAATCGTCCATGGTCCTGGTCCCATGAAGGAAGATGCAACTTCACTTTCGCTCTCCCCGGGCCCCACGAAGCGATGTAGTGGGGACTTGCGGAATGCATCTAGTTCGCCGGATATCAACGGTAAGACAGGCTCACTATACCGATCGTCCGAATTGTCGTGTTTGATGACCAATAGTGTGGCGCGTCGTATGACATCCGAGCGTACTTGTAACTGAGTCCTTGCATAGTAATCTGTGCGCTCTAAAATTGCTCAGGGGTTAGTCACATACACCTCACTACACCAATTTGCTCACCATCCAAATATACCGTGATGCTGTGCACTTTGATCTTTGCCATAGGCGAGATGGTAAGCTGAAATGGCACTTTTCCGCCAATAGGAAAAGCGCGCCCTGTAATCTGAACACGGTATTGGAATTGATCTTCCCATGGGCGTTGTAAATCAATCCCCTCCTCCGGATCATCGAGCTTTGGAAGATTGACAACGATGACCTCCTTTTGTGCAGTCAGGTTGGTCGTAAGCACACCAGGACGCTTGACTTCAGCTTTGATCTTCCATATCAACGAGCCATGACGAGCCTTGGAAGTTGGTGGTGAGTTGTTTGGGAGGGTAAAAAGTATGGGATAGGTGTATGTTCCTGCACGGCAAATTACATCATGGTATGAGAAAGGACATGTCACCAACATACCTTGCGGGAACATGACCCAACCATCGCCGCTTTGACAGTTCGCACCATCGGCCGCCGGAAGCTCGGCAACGCCGATTTGATGCAGCGCGGGCCGCACGTCACAGACATTGGCTTGTACCTTGCCCTTTCCCTTTCTTTTGACCAATGACCGCCCGCGTTCTTCTTCATCTGCCCGTGGCAAAGATCCAACTCTAGGTGACCGCGATCGCACGCGATCCTTCACCGTGTCAAAGACGTGTACAACGTTTCCAAGGGAAAAACGCGAATGCGATCTGCCCCTGTAGTCTTGTTCCGAGCTACGACCTGAGGAGGCCGTTGGGATGCGGGAAAGACCGTAATACGTCACGTTGTCTTGGGGTAAAGCAGATGAATGATCAAAACTTTCGTCGTCGCCTTCCGGAACTTCTTCTATGCTAGACGTACGCGACAGAGCGTAGTCACGTAGTGAAAGCACGCTGGATGCCGGCGATCTGTGTGAAATGTCGGGTGTCACGTTGCTTCGGGAACGAACGGGAGAACCTAAGTCGCAAGATCAACATTTGTGGAACAAGGGCGATCAATCAAATACATACTCTGCGGGTCCGTGGACCTCGAGCTATTAGCAATTGATTGCGATCTTTCCGTCACGGAAGGATGAGTTGCCACGTCAAGGGAGAAGTAATGCTGGTCAGCTGGTTCGGGATAGGGCGGAGCGGGGCCAGATGTCACTTGATCCTGATGGTTAATTCTTCCGAAATTGATGTCCATGTCACCGGAACTCAGCGGCCGCGTAACCCTCAAAGATCGAGGGTCAAGGCTGGTGCTACGACCGATAGGATGGGAGTCCGGCGACGAAGTCCGCCAGTGTCCACCCTCCGCCGTGTGGAGAGCACGGGACCCAGTACGTTCACCAAGGAACTGCACCCTGGGTTTTGCAGATGCGGCACGTCTCTGTACCTGAGGGGCAGGGCCGCCGGCCTTGAACACCACCGTTGATGCAGAGTAGACATTATATTGTTCCGTGACGTCAAGTCTACTAGGTCCGGCACCTAATTTTGGTCACCTGGTTAACAACGTAACATACACGTGATTGTGGGGTAGTGCGGGGTTCCTACCTTGGGGATACCGAGTAGTGGCTTTCGCTTGCAGCTCGAGCTCGATGCTCGATATTTTGGTAGGCTTTGCGAGTCTGAGGGTAAGGAGGCCCCGTACGATCGCTGGCAGTGGCAACGTCTCGTCATCGCGAAGACGGGAAGCATGCTCCGGTGCGTTATTGTTGTCAATGCGGAGGGGGACAACTGGTTCAGTCAGTTCGATAGAGAGGAGGGTCTCCATGATGAGGCGAGAAGGGTGTGTCTGAGTTGTAATTCTGAACAAGGAGCTTTTATGCGGGTCACGGAGGTAAAGAGCCGCGATGCCTAACAAGGTATGGAGTATTTCGTGGAGGGGCCCGGTGGCAGAACGCAGGAATGCTGATCAATGACCTCAAGAAGCGCGAACATACCCGGAATAACGCCGAAAGGACGAGGACTCACAACACCATTGGCGTGCCATGACGGGCTTGTTCCACCCGCGAACAGCCCATCGGATTTGAATACCGACGCATGGCCGCCTTCAAGTTGGGACCTGGAGATATTTTTGCATCAGCCAAGACCTTAGTCTGTCTATGACTCAGGTCACGTGTGCCGCGTCACTGAGACTTGCCAATTTGTAAAAAGTGTAGCCAAATGACCACAATACGGATTTCCCACACAGCGTGGGTCTCGGATTCGTCATCATGCGTGCATCCAATGAGGCATCATGGAAAACTACGAAGTGCTTATTCACATTATACTTGAACAGTAAGAAATACATGCGCATCAGGAGAGGATGTTCTCCACAGGAGAGGAAAATCAGGGCATCATGAAAGTCTGAGGTCACACCAGCAGGATGCCCAAGGCAAGCGCAACGCCACCCAAGACGACGGACGCGAATATGCTGACCTCTCTAGGCTGCAAAGCCCAGGCATAACATTGGATGCCAACTATAGCGAGTACGAAACCCACTGCAGTAAGGAAGACACAAAGCGCGTGCGTTCGGCTCAAGAGATGAGAGGATACAGTCGACATAAATGGTCCAACTTGTTCAAGATGCGGATTGGCCGAAATGATGGGAGGTTCCAGTGGATAAGAACCCTTCCTATTGCGTGTTTCCGTTACCGTTGCCGTGCCGTTTGTAAGGATTCCACGCAATCCCAAATCGCCAACGTTCTGCTCGACGTCCTTGTGCGTGGACCCCCCAAGGGGTGAGTTTACCATTTTGATACCTTCCGCAATCATCTCATCACGTGTAGCCTCTTTCAGTTTATACCTGATCAAGAGAAATGCACCCAAAAACGAGAGAATTGCTGCAGAGAAAGTGCCACGCATATTGGATCATTGCAATGCAGACACAGAATTGCAAGTAGGACGTACCAGCGTACACATGAACAATCAATGCCCCGAGAAGACTGGCATTTGATGCCTTCAGAATGCCGCTCCCGAAATCCTGAGTACTTCCTGGTTTGGTGTTTACCAGCATAGCCGCTTCCGTCGAGGCGAAAAAGGTGGTCTGTAAACATGAAGAGCTTCAGAGCCCCATTTTGCAAAATAAGTGCGTGATTCTTACGATGACGCTGATCAGTTGGAGTCGTTCCTGCCAAGAGTTGACCAGGTTTTTCATCGCCCTTTTGCGCGCTTTTTCGTCCAATGCATCTTGCTCTTCCTGTGTAACTAATCCAATGCCTTGAGCGAGAGTATTCACACGCAAATACACAGAGAAACACACTTTTTTTCTCCGGTTGAGGCATAATCACTATCCCATCGTCTTCCAAGTCGTAGTCATGACGCCGCATCACAGAGCTCATGAATCCTGGAGCTGGTTCAGTGCGAGCTCGCACAGTGGAGGTCATGATCCTGTGAGGCCCTGTAAATGTGATTTAGGTGAGCTAACGCAGACGTAGATGACGCCCAGAACACGAACGGTTGGTACCAGGTGGATACGTTTGCACAGAGGTCATATTGGTATAATGACTCGGAGATGTTATATAGTAGTTTTGTCTCGATCACCGCGCGGAAACCGCAAGTCGTCAAAGTCGTGAACAAAACGAGAGGCTGTTGAACGTGTCACGCTCCTGCTCGGTCGTTAAAATCGGATATTTAAGTGACAGAAACCAGTGCGCCAAGAAAACGTGGTGAGTAGCAAGTGCCAAGTCAGGTCTCACAAATCATTACCATTCTACGGGGCCAATATGTGATTGTGAATCCGAAAGGGCGTCAGGAGTGGCTAGCGAGTTACTGGAATGCGACAGCTTGAGCTTGAAGCCATACATGTTAGCGCCGGCGGGAGCAAAAAATTTGATAAATGGGAAGGTAAGCCCGATCACCCCGCGATCATGGTTCCGCAAGCGGGTATCGGAATTTCGAATCCTTCTTACACGATGCCATTGGTTATGATGTGACGCCGACTTAAAAGCTTAGAGTCGCTGTGAGAGTATATAATAAAGCCGTGAGACGACGTATTTGGTCCAACCGTTCTTTAGATTGATATGCGCGCTGCGGTGGCGCAGTGACTGGCAAGGCACTGACAATTAATTGTTTGTAATCCACTAGTTGGAGCTACGCGTCGCCGCATCAAGACTCGGATGTAGGCGCCACACGCAGCTCACGCAGCCAGTGGTAGACGATCACGGCAATTTGAACGGACTCCGAGTGGAGCACACCAGCTATTGTCATGACCCACGCGGATGTTTCCGGTGTTGGAAGGCTCGAAGAGAAGGCTCTAACAAGGATTGAACGTTTGAACAGTGCTAGGATGCAGGCTTCTTCTGAACCATAAGAACTTGACCCCAAGCCAAAGATATACAGTCGACACCCTCATAACGCATACCTGTCGGGATAGGCCTTGAAGTATGGGTTATGAGGGGGTATGGGGTACTCGAGGGACTCAATCATATGGCACTCGGGGTGCGCGAATCTTTTTGTTAACACATGCTTTAATAGTAGAATAGTTAATGTATACAACGAAGTTAGTTACGAGTAAAATAGTCGGTCAATCGAGTGTCCGTCATGTCCTGCATCTCAACCGCCCGAGTTTGATGTCTGAATGATCCCAGCATTATCTCCAACTTGCGGGCGTATGAGGTATCATAGATGCCCATATGGTCCCTCAACATTGATGCTGCCTGAAGTAGTTCACTGCGTGTCGGGCCCGGCAGATCAGACATACCGCTGTCGTCATCGTCATCACCTCCACAACACTCTCTCAACCTCTTTGCTTCCATCACGCACTCGAAGATATCCTCGTCCGTCACATTGAAAATGTCGTGTGTCTCGTTTGCTGGATTCAACAATTCTGCAAGGTCCATCCTGTTCGAGTGTTGAAGTGCCCCGGTTGCTTCAAGCTCGTCCAGTGCCTTTTCAACGAGTGCCTCAGCGTGTGTGACAGGGTCCTTGGCAGCATCCGAGTCTCTCGCAGTATGGACAAGTGATGAGATTGGCAAGATAGGCTCCGTGCGTGATTCAGGTCCGGGTGCCAAGTCAGGTAAAATGTGAGCCTTCCGCCAGCAGTTTCGGATCGTTGTAGTATCGACCTCTCGCCATGCATTTTGAGCAAGTCGCATTGCCGCAAGTTGATCAATGTTGTAGATCTCAGAGGGTGTGACGTTGGACTCGTACGCGTGGATGGCGCGCTCGATAAACAATGCGCGGTAATGTGCCTTGAAACAGCGAATAATGCCCTGGTCATTGGGTTGTACGTGCGCAGTGAGATTTGGCTCAAAGTTCTCGACTTGAATGTTGGTGAGCGTGTCGGGAACGACGTGTCCCAAGAAATTGTCCTGCAAAAGAAGAATCTTTCTCCCCTCGTTTTGTAACTTCCGATCCCAATCTAACAACCATTCTTGATAGAGCGAGGCTGTCATCCATGCCTTGACATTGTTCCGATAGTGGAAGCCGAGCTGTGAACCCGTCTTGTTCTGGAATGTGCGAGGCTTGTGAGCTTTCCCTATGATCAGCGGAGGTAATTTTGTTGATCCATCCGCATTTGCCGTGAACACATAGGTAAGCCGTGTCTTTTTTCCTTTGACGCCTGAATACTGCTTGTCTGCTAGTCCACGATCAGGGGGCATGCTAATCAAATCCATCAGAGTGTTGTTACAAGTGTTCAGAACCAAAATGGACGTACGCATAAAATAATCCAGATTCATCCATATTGAATATGTCACGGGGTTGATAGCCATACTTTTTAATCAATTCTTGCATGCGGTGTCGCTCCTTGTCGACGATCTCAGGAGCTGTCGAAGCAGCCTCGCCATGACGTTTGATTTGTTTTAGTCCGGCTCTGGTCTTGAACCGGTACAGCCATCCCTCGCTAAGATTCAATCGCTCGTCCTCTGGAACACCAACCAAGTTTGCAAATTTCCGCCATTGTTGACGGAGAACCTCCCCCGTGAGAAGAATCCCATCAGCCATCGCCTTTGAGACCCATAAATCAAGCATGTCGGTGACCTCGGGATGCTGTGTCTGACAAATCCGTTTGGCAGAACGTGCTGAGCTCCTGCTGAGCTCATATTCCGTGCGCCATTTGCTTTCATGCTTGCACCAAGCAGATATCCATGGCTGCTTCAACTGGAGATTCGGATAAAGTCCAGTAAAATGGTTGGCTGTTTTTGTTTGATTTTCGCCATTGGCATGGTGCCAGTCAAGAATCCCAATCCTTTGCTCCAGTGTCGCATTTTCCTTTCTTGTAAATATTGGTTTTGGCAAGATCTTTTGTACATTACCATCAGATTGTCTCACAGAAGGTTCGGAGCCTGCAAATGGGGTTAACAAAAAATATTAAATTTAAAAATGCCATACGTTTGCGCTTCTTTGATGGGACACCTCCCCTAGCAAGGCTATTGAGCTTCTCGACAATAGACTTGTCATGTGAGTTCAGCTCCTCTAGTGCTTGCTCGTAGTCTAATGCACAGTCCAATACATCAATGACTCGTTCTTCATCCACAAGATTTCCGGCAGTATCCAGCCACTCCTGGTCAATATCTGATATGGGCTCCCCAGCCTTCAATGCAGTCTCGAGCCTTGTTTTCCGGTCGTGAACTTGGTGTCGAAGCCGTAGTAGAGTTTTTTTTAGAATATCAATGGGTTTCATAATAAAGAAGTGTAAGAAGTCAACTGTTGCAACCATCCTGAGAGCGTCACAATTGTCTGATTATATAATATAATTTCCTAATATGGTAACATCCGACCCTAGGTATGGGTTATGATGGTCGAAAATGCCTATGGGTTATGGGTTATGGGTTATGGGTTATCATTGCAGAATCCCTGCAAACCAGCTTGGGAAACTGAAAAATGTATGGGTTATGAAGGGGTATGGGTTATACCTGGTATGTGTTATGAGGGTGTCGACTGTACTTACCAAGCCAGGAGTCCTGGCTTGGTACCCAGGACCCCATTCCAATGCAAACGATAGAGACATGACCACTGTTTGCACGGCACTAGAAAATCTCAAGCGGAACCGAAGATAGGTTGTTTAGTACATACATACATATTCACGTTGCCAGCTGGCAGCGGCCTATAACGCATATATAATGTAGCCGCCGAAAAAAAAAATCAGAATCAGAATAGGAAGCGAAACATTCCCTTGCAGGATGCAAAATTCAACCCTGGCCTGCCGCCGAGGGTGTTCAATCTCTGTACTAGTCGACGTGAGGTGTTTGTGATCGCAGGCGTACATATAAACCTTCTGTAGTGGCCACAGTCCCGGATCCCGTGTATTAACTGGGGGCCCTTGAAAAACGTGTCAAAACGAATGGATCTGTGCAACAAATTCGCACAGTAAGTAATCCCTTGAACGCAAGCCTGCCAAGTGCTGCCTGAATCGTATCGATGTTTCGATTGACGGAAAAACGGTTGCGCTTGCTACCCCTGCCAGTGGCAGTTTGGGTGGCATTCACCAACCCAAAATGAACACAACGTTCCGACCTTCGAAGTTCCGCTGTTGGGATCACGAAAGAAATTTGATTCGCAACCCAATTTATGTAAAACTAAACCTTGTCTTCCCTCCAACTCAAAAAAGGCTTGGAACTACATGCATAGAGATTATCATGATAATCCCGACTGGGTACAGCCACAGACCCCTAACCGGCTCCGCTTCTCCCCGAGTCATCGACATCTTCGTCATATATTTATCTAAGCATCTAAACCGCCCGAACTGCTGCACGCCCATGACTTGCTCCTGTAGTGGTCCACTCTCCAGCAGGCAGGCACGTAATGATTTTATGGATCTCACTTGGTCTCAGGCAGTAAATAAGATCGCGACCTTGTCTCTCGCCTCACCCGAGCCGGATTGTGACACGGTCGATGATTCCAATATGCTTTCACCGCCTCCCGAGTCTCTGGATGAGTTCGAAAGGTATCACGCTCTTCATAATAAGTTTGTTGGTGACGTGGATCTCCCTGAATGTACGTCTGCTGAATCTCACCCGCTGGTCGTTGCTTAAGAGTAGGGCAGGTGAGGAGCCATTACTGAAACCAACCAAGCATCGATTCGTGCTCTTTCCAATACAATATCGCGAAGTATGCATGTCACCATCGTGTCCTTCTTTGTGACTTACCCGTCATAGATATGGCAAATGTACAAAAAAGCGCAAGCATGCTTTTGGACCGCTGAGGAGATAGATCTTTTAAAGGACATGCGTGATTGGAATCATCGTCTCACGGACAACGAACGCCTTTTCATCTCTCATGTGCTTGCTTTCTTTGCTGCGTCGGACGGCATTGTGAACGAAAACCTGGTCGAACGTTTCTCGAGTGAAGTGCAAATCGCTGAAGCACGTTCATTTTACGGATGTCAAATCATGATGGAAAACATCCATTCAGAGACCTATTCCCTTCTCATCGACACGTACATCAAGGATTCGACCGAACGTCAGTATCTCTTTGACGCGATAGAAACTATCCCGTGTATCAAGCGCAAGGCAGACTGGACACTCCGGTGGATCTCGGACAAGCGCTCCACGTTTTCCGAGCGCCTGGTTGCGTTTGCTGCTGTCGAGGGCATCTTCTTTTCTGGGTCGTTTGCATCTATTTTTTGGTTGAAGAAACGTGGTCTCATGCCGGGTCT
The DNA here is from genome assembly GCA_038089855.1 of Royoungia palumana. Lineage (NCBI taxonomy): Eukaryota > Fungi > Basidiomycota > Agaricomycetes > Boletales > Boletaceae > Royoungia > Royoungia palumana. Next base: position 21,011 of record JBBPLQ010000209.1, read on the forward strand.
CACCTTTTCCAACGAACTCATCAGCCGCGACGAAGGCTTGCACACCGACTTTGCTTGTCTGCTGTTCAGCCATCTCAGGCGTCGACCGCACCCCGACGTCATCGAGCGCATCATCAAGGAGGCCGTCAAGATCGAGCAAGAATTTCTAACTGGTATATGTTCCATTTCCTATGGATGACATGTGCTCACGTTATTTGAGACGCTCTCCCGGTCGCGCTCATCGGGATGAATGCCCAGGCCATGTCTCAATACATTGAATTTGTCGCCGACCGCTTACTCGAGTCGCTCGGGAACGCCAAGGCATACAACGCCGAGAATCCGTTCGACTTTATGGACATGATCTCGTTGCAAGGCAAGACCAACTTTTTTGAGAAGCGCATGTCGGATTATGCCAAGGCCCACGTGGATTATACCAACCCGTCAGCCGGGGGGAGTGCTTCTCGTGGAACCTTCAAGTTGTGAGTAGGAACTGTTTGTGCGCGTCCTTTGTGCTAGTCGCTGACGTTTCGATGACGATTTACGTAGTTCGCTAGACGAGCATTTTTGACGTTGTCAAATGTTGATGTTGTCGAATGTTTTTACCACCACTCATAATATACATCGAGGGCTCGCGAGCCTTGGGACGCTCTATCGTACATTTGCCGTATATATCCTTATGTACTGCTGTTATTTGGACGCGCAAAATACCAGACAATGGTTTGGATATGTCGAGTTGAGGTTGATGTGGTTATTACAAGTTGGGGTTACAACTCGGCCATCGTGTCTCATGCTGAGCCATTGTCATTGACATAACAGGCAGCAATTCGCGCAAGACCTAGAGAATAAAGGATGATGCAACTGGAGCGTAAGGCGTGGCAGACGAGCGTAAGACGTCGAGAGTTTTGTGTCGCTTTAAGACCCCGCTCCTACAGCGGTGACTTTGCGATTGACATGACTAGCAAAACTCTCCAGGATGCCCCTGTCGTTGCCACACACCCACTGATATTCAAGGTGAAGACCCTTGATAGGCTGCTTCTCGCCAGTCGGATGGGGATTGTGCGCGTAGGTAATCCGGCACTGCATGACGCTCGATTCTTGAGGAGCCTTTTGGAATGACGAGCCCGCCGTTTTCTTCCTTCTTGCTGAACGAGTCCAAGTAATTTCTGTCGCCTTCACAAGGACTGAAGGAATGGTGGGTAGCTCGGAGGATCCTATAGTAACCTCGATTCCTTGAATTTCTCCAAGGACTTGCAGCAGCCTGTGATGGAGCGCTTCAAAAGTCCGGAGGTTCGTGACATGTTGGTATAGAGTCGTGCGTAGCGGCATGATATTTTGGAGTGTCGGGTTCGCTATGCGCGCCAAAGACTGATGTAACATTCGTTAGAGATGATCTTGCAGGACTGAAATTGTACACACATCTGGAAGACGAATGGTCCCAAAACTCCAGGCGATTCCCCATCGCCGAGTTTGTCCTTGAATAAACTCAGTGATGGCATAATTATCGACCTGAAATTGATGTCGGCTTAGCCAGACACGACGAACAAGGGTACCGAACATACTTGGTGTTCGCGTAAGAGGCTTACTATCGATGGGAGAGACGATATTTTCCCAAGCATCGATGTGTACCATCTTGATTGAGCATTAGGCTACGATGAGCACGCGGCAATAGAAAAAATTGACCTGCACCGCACTCCATAACGCAAACTTTCTGCAAAGATGCGCGAGACAAATGCAGTCTCGCCTCCGGGTGTCACCATTTCGTTTTCTGCAGCCGTGCATACCTCGAAGGGAGAAGGTTCGTAAACTATTGAAATATCACTGGAATACTTACTGCGTTCGGTCCATAGTCCTTTACCTCTGTCGATTCGGCGATTTCCTCCATACTGGCGTAGAAAGGTGGATTGCACATCGTAAAGTGGAATCTAGTACGTCATCAATTCCAAATACGTTTCCTTGGACGATGAGGACGTACGGTGTTTTAAGGGCGGCGCATTCTAATGGCTGCAAGATCGACTCACTAGAAGACACGTCTGTCACGTGAATTCTGTCCGAGAGGGCATTGGATTCGACATTATGCCGAGCGGAAACAAGAGAGTCCTTGTCGATATCTCAAAGCAAAGATAGTTTCATTTCATGAAGACAGGGAGAAGAAAGACTCACCAGTCGCTATAAAAGACCATCTTGGCTTCAAGCGGCATGCTAATAATGGGTATATAGCTGATGCCCCTGTTCCACTGCTGGAGGATAAGAAGGTCAGGCTTTTATATGACCTTATTGAGACGCACACGTCAATTCCACACACAAGCTCGTCACCTGGAGCGGTCGCCTCTACGATGTCTTGGATCCAAAGTACATAATTCAACCTTGGGGTATATGTCAATGCTGTCAGCTGCTTTTTCATGCATGTGAAACATGACAAATATACCTATTCGGCACCTGAAAAAGACACCCAATTGAGATGGTATGATCATCTTACAACCGATAGCTTACGGGTGGACACAATCGATTATCAGGAAGCGAGAGACTGATGTTAAAGTCTAGATAAAGCAGCGCCTCTGTCAATCGCCTTTTACTCACTAAGCACAGATTGCGAGGTCTCAGGCGGGTATTTTTCTGACCTTTGTGCAAGGACGCTCTTGAAATCGATGGTAGGCCCTGTGTGCGTCAAGAATACGCTCCAGCCACAATCATGAGGTTGAGTTCGGATGCAAAGGCAAGAGCATACTGTGGTCGGAGAGGCGGATAACGCCTTGCGAGTTCTAGAAAGTCGGGCGGGCTTCCGTATGCACTGCGAGGGTGCATCACAGCACTAAAGTTTCAAGTTGGAAGTGGCTTTATTACGTAATATCGCTTATCGCAAATTCATTGGTGTTCATGATCCCAAGTCACTAGTCACTTGTGAGCCAAATCGATCTCTCAACTTAGGAATATAACCTCGAACACATGAACGTTGAACGTTCGAACGTCCAGAACGCGCATGAGAATTCGGTATGATGGCAACGAATCGTACAACAGGCCACTCTTGTGACTAGAGGCGCTTCCCGCTCATGGCCGCCTTCTTGGCTTCTATCTCTGCAGCTTTGGCTATCAGAAGTAAAGCTCCGTCAACTTTTGGAAACGATATCGAACGCTCGTGATGCAGACCTTCTGCTTCCGCCTTGCGCTTGGCTTGCGCAGCCTCGCGTTCTTCTTTAATCTTCTGTAAACGCGCGAGATCTGTCTTGGCTTGATCCGTCTTTCCAGCAACATGGAGCTAAACAAAGCATGAGACAAAGCACGAGACAAATCATCCGATCCCCGACTCGTGTGTGCACATACCTGCCAGTAACGGTCTTGGGCATCCTTCTTCTCCTTAGCCTCCCTAAAGACCCACGATTGTGGTTAATACGACTGCGTAACAACTTGAGCAGATCAGATTGACCTTTCCTTTCGAGTCGGCTCCCTTGAGCCCAAGTCTGAGATAGTGAGTTTCTTAGCGACATGGTTGGGATTGATGAGATCGGCGTCCTCGTCTTCTTCATCGATCGCTTGTTTCTGCGCTTGTTTCTGCGCTGCTTGTTTCTTCTTGAGTTCACGCCTTTCAGTGCGCGTCAGCTCTGGCTGTGCAGTGGCGCTTGATCCAGCCATCTCTTCCTCTTCTGATTCCTCCTCTTCCTCCTCTTCCTCCTCTTCCTCGCTCTCCTCTTCTTCTCCTTCGTCCTCGCCGTCCTGCTTGGCGTTCTTACGACGGGACCTAGTACACCATGATGATAGATGGGAAACATATAATGAAAACACACATACGACTTTGATTCTGCTATCCCATTATGATCAAGTACCAGGTCCCGGCTAGACACCATCCGTATCATTAACATCGTCCGATGATGATGCCCACATGCCACGCTCACTTGAAGTTTCTACCACCACCGCGCTTCGTCTTGAACTTTCCTGTAAAACACGCGTTGGATGAAAATACACGAGGATAGGCAGATATTTACTCGCCTGTGCCTCTGACCATGGTGTGCGAGGAGGAGGTGTAAGTACACAAGCAGACGCCGCTACAATAGATAAAGCCTAGTCACACATCCAAATTAGGCAATGCGATCAATTGCTGACTAATCAGCTCGACGCTCTCGAGTCCACCCGAGTCTCGCTCCGAGACAGCTGAAACCACGATGACGACGATACCCTCCCGTCTCGCGCAGGTCTCGCGCATGTCGAGCAACCCGGAAGAGGCCCGTAGACGTGTGATTGATCTCTATAGAGGCTGGATTCGTGCCGTGAGTTGTCTGTTCACCCAAATATGCGACTCGCTGACCACTCCGAACGCATGCAGGCACCAGAAATTGTCACCTTGTACGCCATCCCCGTCACACCTGCCTACGTTCGGCACTGTATCCGTCAAAAATTCGAAGCAAACCGGCATGTGACCAATCCACGTGCGATCGAGGTCCTCATTCACAAGAGTCGCCTGGACTTCCAGGAGACGGTCAACTGCTGGAAACAGACAGACCATGTGATGGGCATTCTTCTCAATGTAGAGCAGAGGCCACAGCGCACGTTTTTGCAAAAGTTCTTGGAAGGTGGGTATCGCTCCTGCCGTCCTGTTGCGTTGTGTTAACCACAATCGCATGGTGATAGGCAGAGATGAGGACGCTATTCGGCCCGCTGCTTCTGGTGTCGTATAGCATGGTTTATATTACGCGGACCCAATACAATGCAATAACTAGAACGTCGCTCCGGATTTCTGAGCGTATATTCGATCGAGACGTTCTCTAGTGAGCTACTATTGACCATTTACAGGTTTGAAGCTTTCCCCTGATTATTCCTCTGCACCCTACTCGAGGGAAAGAATAATAATCGTGGCTAAATGTTGATACTGCCCTTTGGCCTTACGGATCTATGGTTATATTTCTATGCTCTGTCGAAGGTTCTGCTCTTGTTGAGAACCCTGCGTTCTGTAGTAGATTTTTTTGCCATACTCAATCCCAACCGTGACGTACTGACCACCGACAGGAAGGGCTGAGTGGTGCTAGAGCTAAATATACGGCTGCGTAGGTTGATTTGTTACAATCGCAACTCTGTTTTGTTACACTTTGACTGTTCTTCATCTACGCGACTTTGTCCAAACGATGGTCGCTGGCAGGCTTTCTTGGACTCACGGTCTATATTGGACGCGATCGAACCGTATTCTCTGGGTGGGACAAGCTCTCTCAACCCGGTCAGTGGTGCGCGTTTGGCGGGTGCGAGGTTCATCGGAAGGCGTCTCAACTGTGGGTCTTCTTCCTCTGTGTGGGCATCGATCCAAGCTTGGGCTGAGAGTTGGCGCCGCTCGCGGGGTATCACCCTGATCGGCCCATTTTCGAGTACGCATTCCTCCATGAACACCTCTGGCGTCCTCTAATGGACAGGATATTGGTTACCATCGCTCCATCTTACCGATAGAATGATATTATTCGTCGTAATCCAGTGGAAACAGACGGCGAGGACATAGAGCGATAGAGCGATCTGATGGTTTCCGACAAGGTCCCAGGCACGTGCGGGGAAATGCGCTCTTGCGAGTGGACATTCCACTTATCCCGTTTTCTGCCATCATCTTACCTGCCAAAAATGCCAGTTACTGGAGCACCACAAAATATTGAGTCGGTGGATGGGACCGATGAATGCGCAGCGCTGACAATAAATACAAGGGTTAGATGATGGTAGCTTCGCGTCCTGCGACGATGAGCGAACAGCAGGAAACCTAATCGAAGAGCAAGAGAAGAGGACGTCAAAAGTTGGGTGACGGCATACCAAACGTCGAGCAAAGGTACTTCCGCCATTACCAGCCAGCAAAAACGAAATTCAATTGAGGGGGATCAGTTCTTGAGGGGTAAATTCATCTCTTGTGGAAGGCAGCATTCGGGGGTGGGAATTGGAAGACGGTAAGGAAGGTAGAGCACCGATGGAAGTGGTGGGCGGATCGAGTCAAGGAGATGTGTTGGCGTAGTGGATCGATCGACAAGACATATCCAGGTCACGTGACTAAATGACAATAATCACGTGACTGTTAGCTGTGACTCGATGAGGGTCGCTGGCTAAACTTCGTAGCTGACGCGATGATCCCCTCCGCCGTGACCGAGCAACAATCCAAGCTCGGCGTCTCAGCAGAAGAAAGCAAAGCCCAGCGTCTGAAGCGACAACAATCTCGTTTTCGTGATCGTGGAGGGTTGGTGTTCGCCTTTATTCCTCACAACACATGTTGACCCGAGGACAACTTGAACAGCGCGTACGTACCGTCCAACGCAAACCCACTTGTTGATATTCTCCTATCACGGACTGTCTCTGGAGAATCGCCTTCCAAGGCTCGTCCAAAGGTTATCGCAAAACACCCCACACCCCACAAGAGTCGTCAAAAAAATGGGGCTGCTCCTCAGAACAGTCAAGCTGCAGCTGGTTCGTTACTACATTCCGTGATCCATACCATTATCCTGGTGGATTCTGAGATCGCATATAGGGGGTTTCACATCAAAGGCTCAGGGACCGCGGAAGCAGAAAGCACACATCATTGAACGAGAAGGTAGGCTCCCGCTTCCTGGTACGGCATCGAGCAAAGACTTGATCTACACTGCTTATAGTCCACCCAATCACAAATCCTCCTCCAAAACGCCGTGGCAGGCCACCAAAGGTTCAAAATCAGGTGCCAGGTATGTATATGTTCCCTCTTTCCACTGTCTGGCTCAATCCCGAGATTCCTCCATCGCTGACCCAAACATAGAGCCGAAACAGCCTCTTTCCGACATCAAGATTAAGCCCACGTCAAAAGGAAAGGGTAAGCCACGAAATACTACTCCGATTACCTCGGATGGAAAGTCGAAACCGAAAGGCAAAGTGAAGCAATATCTCCTAAAAACAGTGGAAGTGCTTGCATCTGGTACGTACGCCACTTACGCCAGATTTCTAATCACTGTATGCGCACGTAGACGATGATCGAACGCTCGTCGAAGTTCCCCACAAAACAAAAACAGAATCCAAAGGGAAAGCGCTAAACGAGAACGATGGTGATACTGACGACGACATGCCGCTTGTCGGAAGTCAAGCCTTGCATTCCGCAGGCAAGTCCCAGGCATCTGGTATTACGACCGTCGCAGATGTCAAGACGGTTGGAGAGGGAAGTTTAAGGAAGAGGGCAGGAAACGGACCTGCGTCGATACAAGCCCAAAGAACAAATGCGAAGAAACGTCTGGTACCGCGCGACGAGGACCCGGAAACAGAAGTGGCAACACCTGCCCCTAAGAAGGGCAAAACCTCGAAATCAACAGCTGCGAGAACCAACTATGTCACCGAGCCTGAACTCGAACCCCCACCGCGCGCAACCAAGGACACGAAAAATTCGGAACACTCTAAGACCGGGGGTAAAGGAAGGAGCAGGAACAAGGTGGAATCCGACCCGACCGTCGTCAAACCTGTGGTGGGAGATGATAAACTACATCCGGTGCCAAGACCGAAAAAACGCAAGAAAGAAGAGAGCTACGATAATCGGCCTCGGAAAGTCGTCAAATTTTCTGACGCAAGGTGCGCCTTTCGTTATGTCTTTAAGAGTGGTTCGTACTTACCCTCGCCGGATTAGCCTTCCCCATACTTCGTCCCAGAAGCTGAGGGAGAACCAGTCGGACATCAAACACAAGAGTGTCGCGAAGGCGAGCATCCAGGACGAGTCGGATGTATCACGTCCACGATTTACGATAAAGCCACCACCGTGTTCAATGGCGCAGAAAGGCCCTCCACCTGAGGTGCTGAAGCGAATCATGGCGAGCGCCGCACGATACTCGAATCCCGCTGATGGCGAACCAGACGAACTGGATTGCCTCTCGTGAGTACGAGGGACGAACACAGTGCCCTTGAATCATGTCTCAGATCGAGTTTGCAAGTCAGCATGTCACGGCCCGAATCGCATTCTTTATTGAACTGCTTGATCATCTCCCGTCCGGCTTCAGCGCCGTATCACATCCTAGCTATCATATTCATTCTAATTATTCATTCCGCCTGCAATGCTTTGGGATCACTTAACACCTATTTGACATCAAGGACAACATCTTTGGCACCGGTGGCGGTAGTGTTAGTAGATGTATGTATGGCACGAACGCGTCCAAATATCGACTCGATGTACTTAGAATGTGCGGAATTCAGCTGCCCCGAGATTTTCTAAACAAATACTCATGGTTCGCTCGATCAATCATGTGCGAACATCAGGAACGCTGCAGGTTGAATTTGATACACTGACTATTCCAGATGTGCCGCTTCTCAGGAACGTGATATGATCAATTATGAGGTCATGACTCCATCCGGAGAAAAGTGAGTTTGTTCTGCACACCAACGATGCCATCGCACTTGCAGCTTTTTTGACGCGGCTGTAAGACAGGAAACCATTGCCATCCTTCATGGTGTCGGACATGAATTTGAAGTAGTGAGTGACTCACCGTAGGCTTTCAATCCAGAATTATAATAAAATTTGGGCTAAACAAAGCACCAAATAAAATATTCACCTATGCTTGGAACTTCTGAATTTGCCTGTGATCATGAAAAATGAAGAGATCTGGTTCGAGGAAATCGAGGAGGATGAAAGGGTAGAGTTAGAGGAAGAGCATGCGGGACAAGTGCCTCTGGTTCTTGCTGGTATAGCCATTGCAAGCCCTGAGTTATCCACTGCTGCTGCGAGTTACACCGTGTGTACCTTGATTGCTCCGAACTCCTATCAAACCCTCGAACAAATACACCTTGGAAGAAGCTTTCCAACACTCGAGACGATCGATGGGCTTCGATGTTGATACTTTTGTTGGAAAGCTGTTTGGAGTAGACATCGTGAGTATCGAAGACGATAGGATGAGAACACAAACTCCACTACCGTGCTCTTGAACCTAGCCAGAATATATTCACCAAAAGTTGTTCATTCGGGCGCAAACATTCAGTAAAGGCTGGAAAATTGGGGGAGAAAAAATATCAGTTGACTTACAGAGGACCGAGATACATCTCCAGCCCCCGGCGTGTCTCGCTTCGTCTTGAAAGTGCAGGGTGACGCAGTTCGACAGGGCTGCATAGCTTCAACTCGAAGCGAAACCTGCATGCTTCTGGCCATTCAGTCTTACCGAGATGAAAGTCGAGAGAAGTTGAAGGAACCAACTTACAAACCATCCCGAGCAGGGCGGAGAGGGCACCGGATGAAACCTAGAAATCGATATCGGTGAGCATGCGCTGTCCAGATTTGGAACAAAATCCAATCGAGGGGGGCGAGGCAGCAAAACTTTTTTTTGAGGACGGCAACCCTCCATCTTTGGACACAAACGATATATCCGTCTGGGATCAGAAGCCTACGCTAAGTCACCCAATAGTTCCTTCTCTAGGCCACTCCGAGTCGCAGTCAGAATCGATCCTGGAAAGCACCCTTTCAGGGACTTAATTTGCCTGAGTGGCAACAGGGATTCCGCACACCAAGCAGGTACGAGGGGTCAATTCAACTTATCGATTCGCACGGGCTCAGCGGTAAGTAGCATACGACTCACGAGAGAGGCCACCGCAAGCGAATAGCCTGATCGTGCAGTGACTCACCCTGATTAACACTTGTGTGCAATATCGAATATACCTCGCCGAATCGGTCTGCAGCCTGTAGGACATTCAGTTTGATTTTTTGCCATCACCACCAATGGCGGCCCATTCGACGGTTTCGGCATTATGGTTAAAGGCAGTGCTGGACCCTTGAACAGCCATGGCTGCTGAGCATGAACCCTTTGTCCCCGCCACCAGTTTTTTTGGTCAAGTCCAACTCAACTTTCGTACAGCGCTGTGATCTTTCTGTGGTGGTGAGCCCCTCTTGATGCCAAAATCGATGGCGTCTCAGAGTGAACTAGTTCTGGACGCATCTTCAGTCAGGTTTCGACTTTTATCGTCCCGAAACGCATCATGTTCCGTGTTGGGCTATTGGCGAACTCTAACCATGGTGCTGCGCTCCGAGTCCGCTTAAATGAATCTCCTCGGATGCATCACTGGCATGTTCCATGTCAGACTGCTGGCGAACTCTAACCATGGTGTTGCAATTTCGCTTAAAAGAATCGCAACCGGAATGCAATATCGACGCTCGAGGTTCAAATAAGCGAACCTTGAGTTCCCGGCGCTGCTCCCATACTCCCCAGCCAAGAGCTGTGATGTCCTCCGAGTCGTCCTATAGTCTCCTGGCATGGTCTCCAGTAATGATAGGTAGGGAGAACATTGCGGATCTCCGAAATCATAGCAGGCTCACAAGTCTGTCAGGGTTCATATTCTCCGTCTTGTATGTTCACTCAATGTTGTGTACATGCCACTCCCAATCACCGACTCGGAAACAGCATGTATGGTGCTACGTTGGCCCAGGGGTTTTACTACTCTCATTGGTTTCCCAACGATTTCATCTTTACGAAGACATTGGTATGTATGTTTGTTTGAGTACTCAACGTTCAACGGTCATTCATGGGTATCCCTCAGGTATTCATCATGTTGTCAGTCAGTCATGGACCCCCCGGAGACTTGTAACATTCCTTTTCAGATTAGCCGATACCGTCCATCTGATTGGGACTACCCAGCTTTTTTGGGCCTTCTTCGTAAGGTGCCACCGAAGCGACTCGTGGAGTTGCGAGCATAGTTTACCATGGCGAGTCTCATGTGCCCAATTCCTGCATTATAATTCATAGGAGTTCCAGGGGCGGTCTTGTAAGTGACTCATAGGTGACCTCTCATGATGTACTCGACAATTCATAATTTGGAATGTAGGCTATGACATGCTTCAATGTAAGTTCTTATCGAGGTCATCTAATCCTGTACTCATCATATTAGGCTGTGATATGCTTTGCCGTGCAATGGTCTGTAGCAATTCTCTTCGTCATCTTAAGTAAATATATTGAATTGCGTCGGGCATCAGTTTCTACTGTCACCGAATATGGATAAGTGAGCCGTTTTTGTTAATGCATCTTCCACATAATGACGCCGCCACAGTCAGCCGGAAGAACCGATTACTAACTTTTGCTGCCGTCAGTTCCATGCACGACGAAAAAGTGTTTATTAACTTACTCTGGCGCAGTTTGCCTCAGCGTTAACAGAATTCAGTGAGTTAACTCATCACTCAAGTGCCGGCGCTCGCCTGACTCACTGATCCTATTAGTTTCTGGAGTATGTACGTATTCTCGCATACGGATTCTGGCGACGACTGAAGGTGTCATTCTAGGGTATAACATAGACGTGTTCGTGCATCCATCAACGTCAATCGTGCCAGACCAAGGTTGAGGTTTCTTTTCATAGCGCTCGGGTTGGAACTATCCAATATCTATTCCAGTGTCCGGTAAGGTCGATGTACTGCATGAAGGTTGACCGATTGTGACACCGTCGTCAGCTGATACTGCCAATCTCCATTGCTGGTGCCATCTGCAATATGCTTATTACCTCCATCACGTTTAAATATCTATGGAAGTCTAGCTTTCGGGGGCGGCGCACAATTATTCAGGATTTGGCTGTAATCAGTGTCAATATGGGTGCCTTGACCTGGTGAGTCCATGTTTACAATCTTTCCCATGAACGTCACCAAATCATTGTGTCAGTTTAATATCCATGCTCACAGGAATCATGGTACGTACTAACAGTCGGTAGCGACATCACAGTTGTTCACCATCCGTTGAAAAGTTCCTGATACAAGGCACCGGATACTGGGTAGCCTCGATTGGCATGATCCTTGCTCAAAGTGAGTGGTATGCTGTCAGTACCGTAGTACGGGATGCAATGTTGATTGCTGTGACCTGATGTAGGCTATGTAAACTCTATGTTAGCTGTGTAGGTTCCGTCGTGCCAGCTCTTCTTCACGAAACACTTCTGAAGGTCTAGACAGGCTCAACGCGAGAAGAGTGATCCGTGACAGTGACCGGAACGTGAACGTTTACGAGCTGTCCACCATTTAAACCGTGATTCAGTTTACAGCTACTCGCTCTTTGCAGCATGCTGACGAGTACCTGGCATTTGTGGACCACTGTTTAGCATCGTTGACAGGCTACAGCGTCAAGAGTCGTCTTCCGAACTTCCCGAGCTCTGAGTGGACATCCGATGATGCCAGGTGCTGTACCAGAGGAGGCGCAAGAGTGGTAAAATCGGCTTGTGTATTGTACTCGACCCCTGAGGTGAATGGTGAATAAAACGAGTTTCCCCGCAATGCGTGTAAAATTTCAAAGTTTGTAGAACAAGTAGTAGAAAGTACTACGTAGCAATAGCCTTATAATAAGTAGCAATACGAACTAAAACACCAAAAGGTCCACTGCATCGGTAATTCATGTAGCCACCTCGTCTAGCCTAGGATCCGCCACCCTAGTAATCCCATTTGGATCCCACCCTGACTCCTCGCTCCGATGCTTCAAACGCGGGTCAACCGTCTGCTGGTGTTGCGGCGGCGTGATGGGCGTCACGCTCACCGAGGCGGGCGGATGGACATGTGAGGACACGCCTTCCATTGGCGACGGATCATGATCGAGTTCGTCGGATGAATGCTGGAGGTCCATGTCCGCATCCGCATCGCCACCCTCACGGTCATCATCGCTGTCCTCGCTCTCGAACCCGAGGTCCATCGCTTGTTCGACAGACATGACCATCTCGACGTCTTCTTCCTTGTCCCCATCCAGCTCATCCTGGCGTCCAACCTGTGACGACCCCGAAGGTTCATGTTCACATCTTCGCAAATCTCGGTCCTTGTGATGACGTGACGACGACGAGGGTTTGGACCCGCTGCCGTGCTTGGACGTCGACTTTTCGAGCTTGCGTAAAACTTTGACGATGTATTCCTTGGCAAACTTTTTGATCTTGGTCACCTTATCGTCCGAGAGCGCGTCCAAGCGTCCCTCTTTGTAAGACGATGATTTTTTCTCCTTTTCAGCAATGACGTGTGTCAACTGGGCGAGAAATCGAACCCAATACGGGTTTCACGTACGTGAGAAGAGGCTAGTCAAAGGAATGAGGAAGCAACCTACTTCTTTGGCATACTTCTTGAAGAGGTCCGCCTCCAGCTTCCCAGCGTGTTTGCTCATACACTTGACCACCACCGCGCCTACGAGTTTGAGTAATCTTTTCTCCTTATTTGCCTCTTTTTCTTCCTTTGATTGTGTCTTTCTTGGCGCCTTGGGCTTCTTCTTCACGACTTCAGGCGGTGGTTCGACTGTGGTCGTAGGCGTCGCCGTGGCAGCAGTAGCAAGTCGCGAAGCCTCGGCCTCCGCTGCAGCATTTGCAGCGGCGATGATATCCGCAATCTCTCCCTTTCTAGCTCGGTGGCCGTCGACCGCGTTGGGCTCAGATGGAAAGTCCTGCGGCCACGATTGCTGTAGCGGAAACACAGGCAGCACTGGTACAGGCCTCGCTGCAGGCTTGAATTGGACTTCATCCCCTTCCCAGCGTGTCTTCTTCAGGGGCCGGTTATCCTCATGCGACGGGATAACAATAGGGGTTGATGGCTCTGCCGTCTCTTCCTCACCATTCTGGAGACAGCAAACGTGAGCACTCCGCCACGACATCGAGGAGACACCACATACGGCCTTGAGACGCTTTGGTATACGGTAAGCTACCTCGAGAGAATCCCAATACTCGAGAAGCTTAGATATCTGACGTTGGCATCTATAGCTCCTTCGTAGAAGATTGAACAGACCTTCAGTGCCAAGGATCTCATTCCCTCGTGCTCCGACTGGGCACAAATCTGGACCGGGTCTCTGATCTTTGAATCATCGACCTTGTTACGCTGAATGAGGGGCCACTTGATCATGACTTCGAGCACCTTCGGGCAAAGCACAAGTGAGTAAGGAAAAGCCCAGAAAAAGTACGAACAGACCAGAATGGAGACCTCTACATCCTTCGCATGATCTTGGAGTATGTTGTTCATCAGACTAAACCCACGAAGCCGCATAATTCGACGCAGAGCAGCACCATTTTCAGTGATCTGTTTATTACCGCAAATCAGTTGACGAATACAAAAATAATGCCAATGCGACAACGCACCTTTATTCGAGTGAGGAACTTGGAAAGGAGTTTCTTGCTCTGCGTCTGTCGGATTGCCTGTACGAGCTTTGGAATGTCCTTCTCGACCAGAGGCTTGAGTTCAGGCTGCGAAAGAGTACTGAGAATGGAACACGGGTGAAACATGAAAACCCGGAAAAGTACCATATAATCTTTATCAAGCTCCTTGCTCTTTCTTTTCTTGTTGCCCTTGAGGCCGAGTTTCTCGACTTCGTCGGCGATTCCCAGCGCTGTAGAAAAGAGATGGGTTTTGGCTCGCGGTGAGATAAGAGAGGGACATACCGTCTAGATAGAGATCATCCATGCCACCGATGTCCGTCTGAGTCTTGCCACCAAGGAAACCTACACAATTCGGCTCTCCACAATGACAAAGTTGAGCATCGTGCCTATAAGCACTTGATCTCAGTATGGGGAATGCCGATAAGGAAGCGTGGACGTACCCGTATCGGTCCACGTTGTAATTGAAAGTCAACTCCTCGTCCTTCACGATAGCTCGACTTGCGAATATTCCCATCCGAACACGCTCCTCTACTTGCCATTTAGCAACATAGCAGTTCGGGCTGCAACTGTGATTCGCGAAACGACCGATACCACCTCTCTTGGTCGCATCGATGTACTAAGCAGAGAAGTATATAAGATGGATATCTTGCGAAGGAGAGAAATGAGAACTTGCCTCATCCTTCTGCAGCATCATGAAGTAAAAGTGTTCGATACCTTCTTCCGCATAGTCTCGCATGCGTTTCATAAACGACGGATGTGAGACCACGTCGCCAATGTACTCGTAAATGAATGCATCCCTGTTGTATCCCGTACGAGTCGTAAACTACTTCCAGAGAACTGAGGTTTTTGAGGACATACTTGGAGATATCGGTGGCGGCCCGTAACCCAAATCCCTTCTTCTCCGTCAACACGATCTCGATGTTGGCATATTCCTTGCGTTGAAACCTGGATTTATAGGATATGGTGGAAAGAAGAAGTCATGATGAGCACCTTATCAGCCAAGGGGCGCAAAAGATGGACCCACCGTTGGTTTTGGCAGTGGGATCGACACCGACAATCGTCTGGCAGACACTCGACCTGTGTAAGCCGATTGATGCAATCCGAGCCCTGCCCGCATGCATCCGATGGGTCATCCACGCCTGGAAGACGCCCACGTCACCAAAAAGCGAACCGTCACTACGTATTCGAGACTACAGCTATGCCAAACTGACCATGCTCGTAAACGCAGTCGCAGGTCATGCTCTCCAAGGCCTCTCGTGAGCGCCCAAGTGTGTTGTATTGATAATGATTTTGGGGGAGCTCCACAAAGGTCGCTCGGGCCTGCTCCTCCGCACGGGGGAGGTCGCTGACGAGCTGAGGACCTGCGCGTTTGGGTTTTCCATTTGCGAACGCTGGGGTGCCCGATTCCGACTTTTCTCGCTTGAGTGAAGGGGGTGGTGAAGGTTCGGTCTTGACGGAGGGGGTCTCGGGTGGGGGCTTGACGTCGTCGAGGTCTTCGAGCTTCGGTGGACGGCCTACTAAACCTTGGTCGTCGTCTTCCTTGATATCATGAGTCAATACTGGAGCGATAGATGGACTCTGACGCTGAGAACGAGTTCTGGACATGGTGGGACAGGAATGAGTGCACCGCGCTGGTCAGTGAGCACAAAATGAGTAGCTGGGGTAGATCGAGCACGACGACGACACTGACGACGGTGTTAGCATCGACGAGGACGTAGAAACGGAGAGGCGAGACACAGACCTTGTTCTAGTGAGCACGACGCCCGAGTTGTGCAAGTCGGGTCCGGTCAAAACCTAACCTTGTCACTGTCGGTGCGATGGCACCTGCGTCGACTTCAAAAAAGCGAAAGCGCGGCGACGACCAAGACAAAATATCGTTGGCGCTGTCTAACCTGCCAGAATCGCAGCTGGGCCCTGTCCTTGGTGAGTACAACGCTTTGTTCGTGGTCGTCCACGATTAAAGTGATCCGTCGCCACCACTGGCAACAGCCAATTTTCCTGCCATCAAAGCACCCAAGTCCACACCCTTTGACTGTTATCGGACGGAAAAGGGCGCTGGCAATGCGGACACCCAGTTCGCCGGGCTGCCCACCATAATCGCAGGAGAGACCGATGCGGTCGACTTTTCCTCGTCTTCAGAAAGTAGACATGCATCCCCTGGCTCCCGGTACGTCCCCAAGCTATTCATACTGTGCTTTTCGCTTACCCGCTAGGCTTAGATATTTCGTCGCAGTGCATAACAAGCGCACCAAGACAACGACGATTCGTGAGGCACCCCTCCATATCCTCTCACACCAAGTCAAGGCCCTCAAGTCTCTCAAGTCTGCGCCCATCTCTACCTTGCAGCGCCTTGAGGCCCGTGCGGCCCTGGGCGATACGTTTGGTACCAAAAAGGCCAAGCAAGCCATCAAGGCCCAAGAGCGAAACAAAGTAGACGTATCTGCGATGGAGGCAGTTGCGGATCACCTACAGGACAGCATTCTACGGAACACTCAGGCCTTGCCTTCCATGGGTATGTTCCTATACGTCGCTCCGCGAGGATGACGGTGACGGTGACATATCTGCTAGAGGAAGCGCAAGCAACGGCTGACAGTACGCGCTTGGTACCCCCACACAACTCAGGTGCAAAGAGTCCGTCGGAAATTTATCCATTGCACAACGTCATTCCGGAAGTAGAATGGAAGTCCCTATCTCCCTCGGCGATCATCCAAGCCAGCTCGAGCAAAGAACGAACTGCCCTCCTTACATATCAGCGGTCAAAGTGGGTCAATCAACATCTAGATCTCGTCTGTGCTTCCCCTTCTCCCAGTAGGACGCACGTGTAAGTCAGAGTTCCTTGTCTGTCGCTCAGGAACTAATAGTTGCACTGCGACTAGCAAGATTTTGATGTACATCTCAATCATGATGTCCTTCCGAAACCTAACCAGTCGTAAATTCGATAAATCAGTCGTTTATGAAAAAATCTCCACTGCTCCGTCTATCATCATCGATGGCCTTATGTCGAGGTTTACGGAGACGCCAAGAGATTCGACCGAGTGAGGAATCTTCCTTGCGAGATCACTCATTTGACTTTACTCACGCTCGTCATCAG